>PVKM010026069.1:0-19565 GCA_004027735.1 Carollia perspicillata | reverse complement strand
AAATGCCTCTTGAAGTTTAGAAGATCTCTTATTACACAGGTCACAGGGGAAAAATCACATCTTCTTTTCTACCCATCTATCAACCAAAGGCTGCCCTTGATACACACAGAGATGTGAGGAGGGGAGGGTGTTGGCCTGAGAAGGGCAGGCTCAGCATGTCGTAGGCATGGTGGACGCCCTGGTGAATGGAGGCCTCCTCCCTCTCCCCGTTCACCATTCTTCCTTGCCAAACCACTGGGACCCCTATGGATTGTCCTTCAACAGGTAAGGAGCAAAGCTGTGGCCTGTTCACTTCTGAGTCCAGCCCAGCCACTCAATCGGAACTGCTGCTCGAAAGATACAAATGGAGAGTTCTGTTCACAGTGGAACCACCATGCTTGCATCACACATCGTTTTGCACAATTTAAAGACACCCTGCTGGGTTCCAGTTTTTAGGGAAGAATGTTTTTTGGTTTTGTTTTCCAGCGGCTGCTACTTTCTGTTCTTCCTGTTTGGGTTTGGGATCTGTTTCCTTCCCCCAATTCCAGAGTTTTCAGAACCTGGTTTATTTCCTTACTTTCTTATATTTGACACTTTCAGCTTCTCTATATGCCATCCTGACATCCTCATTGGCATTAGCTATTTTTTTTCCAGTTAACTCCTAGAGAATGTTCAGGGGTTGTCCAATGACAGTGAGGCAGAGCGGTGGCAAAAATTAGACACTTGCATTGCGAAGGGAGAGTCCATGAGAGTCCTAGTTCTACCACCTGTGTGGGACAAGTCATTCCCCCTTAGTCTCTGTCTTTAAAATAGGAACAAAACAGGAACTCTGTCCCTCTAGACTGTCACTCCATCAGAGCAGGGGTCATGTCCATTTTGTTCAATACTGTACCCGTGTATCTGCCCCAGCTCCTGCTATGTTGTGGGCCCTAAATAAAAATGGTTGAGGGACTGACTGAGTGAAAGATTGTGAGTGACTACTGCAGAGATCAAATAAAGTAATAGACACAAAAACACTTTGTAAGTCCTGTAGTGGTATACACAGGGAGGTATTATTATTGAACAGATGGAGAATCTATGGACTGTCCCAAACTGAAGTTACTTAGCTTTGTTAAGCTATTAGAAGATACTGTGACAAATATATCTCAAATATACATATATCCTTGGGGTAGCCCAGGGTTGCAGTTCAAATGGGCGATAGGGTAGAGAGGTAATCACTGCCCTAACAGAAGAGAGGAGAGAATTAAGGCAGTGGTGTTAGAAAGGCCTGGAATATTCCTAGGCTGAAAAGAGTTACACATCAGAGAGGAATCTTGTGCTCACTTGTTATAACAAAACAGCTTTTATTGTCTGGCCAAGGTCATTGGAATCCAGAGTTGGATGTGAATTTTCCTGAGAAGTCATTACGTCCTCATGTGTTTTATATTTATTTATAATTCCATCAAGTATGAAAAATGACTTAAGACAGAACTTGTCAAAATAGACCATCCCAGATTTGAACAGGTCAAATTATTCTTCTCATAAATGGAAGAATGAGAGAAATGATGTGTCTAAGGTAACTAGGCTAAAGGTGATATTCAGTGCCAGCCACATTCCTAGCACAGCCTTTTGAATCATACATAGCTAGAAACACTAAGAATGCTGACCTATAGCAAGAATGAAAAATGAACAGATACATAGAGATAGTAAGGACAAAAGTAGAACCACTTCCTGGATTTCCTGTAGCTCCCCATCTCGTGTTCAAGATCTAGCTACTTACCCTTGGATTCTGACACCCCATATCCTTGAAATAAACTTCTCTTCATAGCCCAGCTAGCAGGGTTGTCTTCTCTTCATGGGAACCAGGAGTCCTAAGCCATCCAATTACAAACCAGAAGCTCCTGGAGGGTTCATGTGCTTCCATTGCCTCTAACCCAATGTCCTTCACAGATGGAGTACTCAGTAAACATAAGATGTTGATACCGAAGCCTCAGGAATCTTTCCTAATACCTGCTCTCTAAAAGTGGCTCTCCTTTTCCAGACATCTTCTCCCATAAGGATCTTGTACTATAATTGCCAATACATTTGTACCATATTCCTCTCTACTGTTCCCATCATAACCCCCAGTGGTTCCCATCTAGGCCCAGACAGTGGGGGAGACATAGGGGCTGGAGACCTCTCTATTAGAACTGTAAGCTTGCTTATTGCACCTAGTTCATCGAGCATGAATCATAAGTTACTCTATCAGTGTTAAAGGAAGTGAAAGAGGACAGAATCACCCTTCTTAGACTTGTGACAGAAAGATAAGTAGAATATAGTTTCAGCCCTTAAAATGCCTGACACAAACACACACATACAGAATATAATTTAAATGTTTTACTAGATAAAAGTACTCAGTCCCTTAGAGTTTGGGGGCTCTGCTGGGACTTCGGAGAGTGCAAGGGACTGGAATTGGGTTGTGAAACCTGTGTAGGATTTCCTCAGATGCCAAGAGTCAGGAAGAAGGGTATTCTGAGCAGAATTAACAAGTGCAGTGGCAAAGAGGGGTGGACATTTGTGACAATGATTATGGACTATACTTCATCTGGAATGGCTAGACTAGAATTTCTCAGAAGATGCTCTGGAAACAAAAATGTTCTATGGTCAATAAGTGTGGGGAAATGCATCCTATATTCCTATTTAGAAATGTAAAATGCACCTGTGCCTAACAGTCAGGAGGCTGCAAGGACAGCCAGAGAATATGGTGAAGGGCCTGAAGCAGGACAGTGGACACAAGTACAAAAGAGATTGCATGTGAGAGGGTTCGGGGGAGCACAGTCAGATTTTCTAAATGTAGAAGAAGAACAGGTTTAAAAGAACAGGTTTTAGTGTGTTGGAGTGAATTGGTGGCAATGCAATGTGAGAAAAAAAGGGAAGTACTGGGGACGATAACACAGGTTTGGCTTCAGTGTATTGAATGTGAACTGACTGTAAGACAATTATGTGAAGATGTCAACAGATGACTGACAATATAGCTCTAGGTTCCAGAAGTGATGCTGTAATTCAAGAAGATGGTGGACAACCATTATAAACATTATAGAAACCACTGAGCACTAGTCAAGGCAGTGGATTAGATAAGCTCCATGGTCCCTTTCTGCCCTTACGTGGTCTCCACAATGATCATCCGGAGGGACCCGCCCTAATGAAGATAGATGGTCCAGCCTCTGCCTGCTCAGTACATACAAGTGCATAACCTCCTGCAGCTGATCATGGAACTCGTGGCTGCAAATGGGAGTTTGATGTATCTACGTCCCAATGAAAGGAGGTGGTTTTTAAAGAAATGTGTTTCAGAAGTAAAACTTTGCGGTGATCCTGGTAAAATGGTTCCCTTTCTTTGCCTGGACATATTGAGGAGAAACAATGAACACACAGGGTATTTAAGAACAATCATGCTCCTTTAAATGTACTTCACTGACCCTTCCTCGGGATTGGTGCAACATGGGAGAGTGGAGAGAGCACTTGGGCTCGGAGTCAGGTGGCTTAGGATCTAGTCCTGACTGTGTCAATAAATCGCTGTATGTCCTGATCTAGTCCTGGGTATATAATTAAATCACTGTATGTCCTTGTGAAGATTACTTCCCTCCTCTATGTTTCCATGCCTCTATTTACACATATGTTAAAAGTGTGTTTAAATAATGATACCTGCACTACACTGCTTATTCCTAGGGCTGTCAGGAGTATTCAATGAGATGGGTTTGTTTTGTGGAAAAAAAAAAAAACATTAGTAATGGAAACTGCTTGCTCTAAATATACACTCTCAAATGTTAGAGCTGCAAGAGACCCTGGACACTCAGTGATATAACATGCTCATCTTGCAGATAGGAAACCAAGGCCCAGAGAAGGCAGGTGATTTACCCGAAGTCAGACAGGCAACAGTGTGGAGCCAACATACAGATAGGTGGGTACTCTTCCTTCCAAGAACCACTGCCTTTTAAAGGCCAAGAGCTGGGAGCATTGATGGGAAGGAATGGTAGGCTGGAAAGAATATGTGGTTGAGTAGCCAACCTACGGAATTCAGAACCCCAAGCAGCAAATACAGCCTGCAGTGTGAGTAAGCCAGCTAAAACTAGTTGCCTCAAATTTCTCTACCAAGTGGGCAATCTGCTATTGTTTGTGTCAAGCTGAGTGGCCACAGCTGAGTCTATCTGAACCCTCAGCTCAATAACTTTAACAGACACTAAGCCATTTTGTGATGGTGAATGTTTTAATGTTGATATCCTCACCGACTCAATTAAAAATTCAGACATAATAACTTCATTCTCTCCTCTCTAACCCCAGAAGAAATGTTCTAGGTAGGGGATAGTCAGCTGTTTTTATTCACAAAACTTCTGACACCAAATGTTTTGGGAGGGTTTCCCATACCAACAAATCCTCCAACCCTCTAACACTAAGTACCCAGTTAGTGCAGCAGACCCCAGAGGTTCAGAGCTGGTTTCCACAAGACCACCCCTCCTCCAGAGGCCACTCTTGCTGCCTGTACTTCTGACCAACTGGTTTTAAATTCATGGGGTTCCACACCCCTCTCCTCAACTTTGTTAATTCGATAGAACATCTCATAGGACTCAGGAACACACTTTACTTACTATTACTGGTTTCTTATGAAAAATACGAGTCAGGAAAAGCCAGATGGACGAAATACAGAGGGCGACATACAGGGGAAGGAGCATGGAGCTTCCATGTCCTCTGAGCACACTACCTCTCAGTACCTCGATGTGGTACCAAACCCCATTGCTCAGCGGTTGTGATGGAGGTTTTATTACTTTGGCATGATTGATTAAATCATTGCCCATCAGTGCCTGACTCAAGCTCCAGCCTCTTTCTCCTCTCCTCCCTCCAGAGGCTGGGAGATCGAGCTGAAATTTCCAACCCTCAAATCATACCTTGATCTTTCTGGTGACTTGCCCTGGAATCTAGAAGCCCTCAGTTATCTCATTGGGAAAATTAAAAAAAGACATCCCTATCACCCAAGGAATCCCAAGGGGTTTGAGAGCTCTGTGGCAGAGATTGAAAGATGCTCTTATCATCCCTTTCACTTACAGAATTGTAAGGGTTTCAGGAGCTCTATGCTGAGAACCATGACAATGACAAGACATATATCTCTTATCATGTCATAAAAACCATAATTTATTTTTTTCCTGAGCTGTGACAATAGTCTCCTAACTGACCTTTTTGGATCTTTCTTCTCCTTCATCTTTTCCTCCTCACAGTTGGCATTATCTCCCCATAGAGTAACTACCAGTACTTCTGCCCTCCCCATCTTCACGGCTTACTGAACAAAGCCCAAAAATCTTCACCCTGGCATTCAAATCTGCTCCAGGTGTGGTCTCAATCTCTCTTGTGAGGTTTATTTATTCCACTCCCTTGCTCATCCACCGTACACCCAGCTAAACCTGGACTCATTGCTAAATCCTGAATACACGTAGGCCTTTCTTCACATGGTCTCTCAAGCTGGTAGAACATTTGTCAAGATCCACCCCTGTCACCTATGCACCCTAATAGCCTCATACTTTTCCTGTTTCCACTATGTTTTTTTCCTAATATTGTGATGCTTGTCTCACTTCCTCAATAGATGATCCTTATGTCAATTCATCACTCCATCCTTCACAGTGCTCGGCCCAGGGACTAGAAACCAAGTCTCAGCCAGAAAAACAACATATATTATTTGAGGAAAATTAAATATATACACTACACCAGAAGTTCAGACCACTATAAAAAAATGATAAAAAAAATTAAAAAACAACCAGCACTGGCTAAAGATGAAGCATTTCCAGACAGCTTCTCATCAGAGTTGAGTAGTAGCTGGTTCTCCAGAAATAAACCTTGGAAAAATTGTTTTACCTATTCCCCATCATTCAGTTGCTTTGAAGTCTGTAAAATGGCCAATATCTCCAATCAGAGCTGTGCTTCCTTTCCAGACAGGAAGACTGCTACTAAGTAGAGAAGCCGCACTTGTTTTTGAGGTCTGGGCTGCAACAGTGACTCATCCAGTGAAGCCAGAGGCTGTCTATTTTGATCTTTCTATGTTCAGAGTCTATTTACAGTTGTAATTTTCTTTCTTTCTTTCTCCCTTCCCTCCTCTGGTGACTTATCGGAATGGTCACACACATTAGACAAGTGGAACCTGTAAAAAAAAAAGAGAGCACAATTGAACACGCTTTCAGCTAAAGCCCACGAATAAATGCTTGTGTTTACAGCTCTGATGATAGGGTTCCGGTAATGACTTGGCCTTTTTCTCCTTGATTGAATATTCCCCTGAGCCTGCCAGTCTGGGCTCCTGTTATTTAATGAGGACATTGGAGCGCAACCTCAAGATGTCTGCAAAAATGACCTTTTCTTTGGGCATTTTCCAAATGCAAAGAAAAGTAGAGCCCAAGTTAGACAGGGTGCTTCTGGGACACAGCCTTGGAATGCACTCTTTCCCCTAGAAGCTCAGAAGCCTGAAATCACATACTGTCAGAGCCCAGAGAACCATAGAGATGATCTGGCTACACGTTTTCATTCTGCAGCTGGAGAAACCCAGAGCCAGAGGGGAAAAGCAAGTCGCCATAAATCACATGGCAGGCGCAGTCACAACACACGCATACTTGGAACCTAAGACTCTAAGTTGTAGTCAGTGTTCTTTGGAATGGTTTAAGATTAAATGTAACAGCTGACTAAATTGCTGCTTAAATAGAGAAAAATCTTCTACTGTCCTGATGACAATATGGCAGCATTGGGCTTCCCTTTCCCTATGCTCACGATGAAAGACTAGCAGCATGAGCAAAGGAATTAGCCTCTCATCATGAACTCAGTGTCTCATTGTCAGTTTTGAAAACCATTACAAAATTAGTATAAGAGACTGTGATAGAGGGTCTTAACTAGGACAGCCTCAGAGGTCCCAGATCTGCCTCATTCACTGTATATCTGCATTTTGGCTTCACCTGCAAAATACGGAATAAGCTTATTACTGGGAGTGTTCTTCTAAAGTTTAAATGAGAAAATATGTTCAAAAAGTTCTTGATAATATAAAGCTCTGTTCAACTTGTGAGAAAAATTAGTTAGAAATTATGAGAAAAAAGTTGTTAGACTCTTATCAATAGGGTCTTTTCTCCAAGATGATAATTTTGTATTCTCATGTTAATAGAGACCCTGTAATTCTAAGTGAGAGATTTTAAAGAAAAATTTTTGGCTTTAAATTTTTCACATGCTCATCATAGACTACTTAGAATCCAGAAACATATTTTTAAAAAATAATCTGTAATCTCATTACCTAGATGTAATCACTTGAGTATACAATTAGGAGAAAATTATTATAATTTTGCCTTTTTTCAGAGCTGTTTTACCAGGTCATTCAATATGGTATATGTATGTGTGTGTACATGTGTGTGTCATATATCTGCATACTATTCCAACGTCAGAATGCACTATAATATATTTAAATAACATAATTATGTCTGAACATTTAGCTGATTTATTAGCGATTTCCTTAAATAAGTTAAAAATTGAATGCAGCCCAAGTTGGAATGTTTCTGAGTCTTTCTATAAATAGCGTGATCAAAGGTTTCCAGGTCCAAAACAGGGCATTTTTTTTACAGTAGGATGTCATACTGATGATAATTTTGCTGTGACAAAAACCATAAATCTGAACTCTCCTGGGCAAAGTGGACATATGACCACTCTACTTACATTTATAAAAAATGTTAGAACTATCACCTACCCGAGGCAACATAGCTTAAGGTGAAAATCACACTCTAGTGTCAGAGCAATTGGGTCCAAGATCTAGATCCACCATTGTTATTAAAGATGGCATAATGAAATGAATCTCATTTTCTTCATCTGTAAAATACAGGCTGTTACCTGCATCTCAAGCTTACCTGCATTTGCGTAGGAATGTTAACGAAAGACCGTTGTAGTTGGAATACACTCTACTGTTGGGAAGATTTCTTTTTCTCTCAGTGGTATTAGTGCAATGGAGCTAAGTTCTCTTTACATCAGCCTTCCTCATGGGGCTGTCCTAAACAATTACATGCTGCCCGAATATGCAAAGGATTCCTTCATTGGAGGTAAGCTAGTAAGCCACTGACCCACACAAGGAGATCTACATATGATCCTAGTTGAATCTCATTACACACCATACAATGGGACAATTAGTGTTCTCTTTAAAGCTGTCTTTTTGCTTTATTGACTACTGGTTAAAATAATAGGCAAGAGTTTGAGAATTTTTTGACCATGCCAGTCCTTTATCCTCTCATGATATTTGGTCACTGGGGTTATACTTGTATTGTCTGTTGCAGTCACCTGTTAAGAAAAAAGCACCAAGAATAGAAGTTTAACTTTTCCAGGTACTATGTATAAATTAATTCCCAATTTCCTAATGAGAAGTAATGCTTGAATTCTCTAAGGTCTCATAATCTCTTTCACGGGGGAAGGAAGTTATGAGTTCCAAATGCAGTCAAACAGTTGTGTTCTTGTTGAATTCTTCTCTCTATGAATGAGGAGAAAGAGGCTATAATACTTATAACCCTAAGGACTGAGGAATCAGGATCACACATGTATCACGGCCATCTGGTCGGGGATGTTCTACACCGCACACTCACTGACCTTGCACTGAGGACTTGATAACTGCATTACAATGCACTTGTCCAGGCCACAGTCATCAATGTCATCATTTATCAGCTCAATATTCAGTTGAGAAGTTTCACTATCCCTTTTACAGAGAGCCTTAAGTATAAATCTTTGACTTATCAACCACCTTGGGATTTTGTTGTTTATTTTTCTTTTTTTCATAGTACTTCATACAATGCTTTGCATAGAAATATATGTGTTTGATCAATACTTGGGAAATGAACAAATTATTCCCATCCCCTTTCCTCTGCCACCTGAAACAATCACACCTTTACAGCAACCCAAGCTCTTACTTTCTTCTTCACCTGTGTTTCAGCAAAAAGAACAGTCAGCTTTCAGTTACAATGACTGATTTTAAATGGAAGTGAGGCTATCGCTCTTTCCTACAGAAGAATACCAATTAATACATGTGGAAGGAATGAGAAAAATAGAAAATAACTAGAATATCATAATAATAATAATAATAGTGAGCAAGTCCAACATAGATGCTAAAAATAGTGAGTAAAATATTAGTAGAAACAGGATATTTGTATAGTTTCAAAGTATTGCCTCTCATAATGTTTTATAATCACAAAGGGAAAGCAGTGCACTTACAGGGGAGAAACCCAGCCGATGCCATCCTGACCAAGGATCAGGATTAATTTCACCTAAAGTGCATATCAGCCTCATCTGGTATGTCCCAAGAATGACACATCATCCCTGCGGTAGCCTTCTCAATGCCTTCAATAATTACAAGAAAACATCAGACAAGCTGGAACTGAAGGACATTCTACAAAACAACTCATCAGTGCTCTTCAAAAGTGTTAAGATCATGAAAGACAAGGAAAAACTGTGAGGAACTGTTCCAGATGGTGAAATTTAAGGAGACATGACAACTGACAGTAATGTGGGAATCAAAACTGGATCGTAAGAAAGAAAAAGGATATCATTGGAAAAACTGGAGAAATCTTCACAAAGTCTGTACTTTAATGGCTAGTTCTGAACCAAGGTTATTGTTTTAGTTTCAATATTGTTCTATAACTATATAAGATGTTAATATTAGGGGGTTGCATGGAGGATTTATAGGAATGCTCTGCATCATTTTGATAATTTTTCATAAACTTATCTCAAAATAAGTTGAAAATAAAATAACTGAGCTCAGGTGCTTACTACTGGCACCATCCATGGCATGTCTATAGGCAAGTCACTTACCCTCTCTGAGCCTCACCTTTTATCAGCTCTACAGTCACAGGAACGGCACTTACCTTTTGTTAATGTGAGGTCAAAATAAAATAAGATACCTGAGACATTTTTTAAACTGTAGACTCTTTCTTTAAAAAAACATATTATTTTTATTAGTATTTAACCCCTGGCCTTCCTACCCCATCTGCCTAGGATACACAGGATATTCAGTTAAATTTGAGTTTCAGATAAACAATAATTTTTAGTATAAGTATGTGCCATGTAATATTTAAGGCATATTAAAATCATATTTGGTTTATCTGAAATTCATGTTTAACTGGGTATTCTGTATTTTTATTGATTAAATCCGGCAATCCTACCTCCACCTGACTTCCAACACTCTGTGCCTTTATTTGACACCCGGTCCTTCCCTTTGCAGCCACTATTTACACAAGCGGATGCTCTCAGATCTGAGAGCCCCTTGGCCCCAGGATTCCCCCTGAACACGATGGCAGCCCATGCTTCAAGGGGAGACAGATGAAGGTGAGTCAATAACAGGACTCCGACTCTGGCAAAGTGAGTTCATGGGGAATGTATATAACTGAGAGGAATTTCCTCTTTCTGGCTTGCAATTGTGCAAAACTTATTTTAAAATTGTTAGGGTATTTTTATTAACTACCTCTGATAACTGCCCAGTGATGTGTCTTACGCAGATTTTTAATCCACAGGGAGAAAGAAGAACCACCAAAGCCCAGCAGATAGAACACCTCCTAGGACCGTTTTGAGGACGGTTTTGAGGACGGGGTGAGAGAGAAAAAGAGGAAGCGTTTGAGCAGAACACTTTCTCGTACATCAGCTAACCGCAGAGGGAAAGGAGGCCTGTTTTCACTTTCCTGAGAAACTGCGGCTGAGGGAAGGCAAAGAACCTAGACTCTCTCTAGCTCATAAAGAAATAGTCATCTTTCTTCTTATAGTCACTCATTGCATCTACTTCTTACTTCTTTTCCATAGCATCTGGCTATCGAGGCTTTACGCAAGGGCCACTCTTTTGTGAGTTTCCCATCTAATTCTCCAAAAAAGCCATGGCTTATTTTTCTCTGACTCGCCACATTATTTTGAAAAGAAATAAGATCTCTACCTCTGGCTATAGCCACATGTCCACATTTTATCTCCTCTTTTGGTGTTGAGAGCAAAGACTGTGTCACGTGTACGTCAAGATTTCCTGCAGCACCTCCAAAGCAAAGATGGGACTTTCTACACTGGGAGATGAGAGGACCAAATCCTGGTTCTGATTAACCACTAACATGGCACATGGGTAACAGTGCATATGGTTACAGGTACAGTTTTAACATTGGGCAATAGCTTCTGTTTATTCACATATATAATTGCCTAGGTGATTTCTAAGCCCCTCCCAGGTCTGACATTCTACCCTGTAGGACCTGATAACCTGACGGAGCAGGCAGGTGAGGAATGGTCTTGTGCTACCGGCACCTTCCCAGCTCTGAAAACAACTTACTAGGTATCACATTTTCCTTTTCAGTTGACACACCCTTGTTTCCTTCTCTCCACCTTGGAAGTGCATCCGAAACCTTAAAAGCAAGGAACTTCTATAGGAGATGTCTCAGACTCCAAGGACTCCACTGAGCTAGCAGTAACAGGAATCCCGTGAATCAAAATCATAAACCCTTGGGGCATCTTGTCCCCCAAGTCACCTTCCGAAAGGGTGTTTGCTGACTCCAAGAGAAGATTCAGATTTTTCCACCCAACAGTAGTCACAAGTGCATCTGTGGCTTTACAGGATCTTCCTGGTAGATTTAAGGAGAGTAACACTTTCACCTCTCTGGGCCTCCAGTCACCAGCTCTTTCACAGTGGAAACCCTGTGAGTCTAAGAGCCGCTCCTCCTTCCTCATAGTTAGGCAGAAAGCAAGTAAGATATAACCAGCAACAAGTTATGAAGTGCGTGACACATGCCAGGTACCAAGCACTTCACATGTAACATTGAATCTTTCTAACAGCCCTCTAACTTTTATATTATAATTCCTATTTGGACAATGAGGAAACTGACGCTAAGTTTAAGCAAACTGTACCAGGTCACAGAGCTAGAAACTAACCGGAGTGGGATTCAAACACATATTGCGGCCCCCCAAGCCCACATTCTTAACTGCATACTTCCCACTTCTCATGGGAAAATGTTTTAAAATCAGAAAGCATCATGCGCATAAAGAAATTGTCCCTTAATCTTCACAACACACCACGGGGTGATAAGGCAGGTGTGTTTATTCCTACTTTATAAATAAGTGTAGATCAGACCTCTTGTCTTCCAGCTAATAAATGGCAAAACTAAGAGTGAAGCCAGTTGCCCGCTTCTGAGACCAGATCCTCAAATAAAGAAAGAGGCACAACCATCCAGTTCTGTCTGAAAGCGGATTTTTTTTAATACTACAAGAAGGTCATACCACCTTGTAAGAGTATACGTATACCCTCAATGTGTCTTCTGAGTGAAATCGCCTTATTTTATCTGGAACAAGGAGTTTTCCCCACATCAGCAGCTCATAGTCCAAAATGGACTTTTCTCTGTCTCATGCATCATCCCGCAAATGAAAATTGCCAGCAAAGACCTGCTTTCAGAATCTTGATTGTCTGTAACGGCACTATGAACCAAGGGAAAGAACCGAGCTCTGTTCCAGGCATCAGCAGTGCTTATCACGCAGCAGCGAGAAATCCACCTCTCGCTTTGTCCAGACAGTTAATCTGATGGGAGACAATAAAGATGGAATGCCACCTGGGCGATGCTCTTGCAGAAGCACTTTGCTGATCTTTAAAGACATTTTTAAAAATAAAACAAAATAGAAATGAAACAAAATAGAAGGTCCATTTTCCGAACAAGCAATGGAATCTCTCGCTGAAAAAAAAAAGTCTGCCAAGGCGGGGAATGGTCTTCTCCGAGACCTGAGGCTGCCAAGCTGGCAGAATCCTAATGTGGGGCTGGAAGGTGTTGCTTCATTCGTGGCTTGTGATTAAGAAGACATATAAATAGGGGGACCAGAGGAGGACTAAGTGGGAGAGGAACTGTTTACATGAAAGCTGTGGCTTTTTATTTCGCTGCCAGTTTCCCACCTCTGCATACCTCAGAAAGCAGGCACAGTGGGAAGGGGGCAGGGATTAATCAACTATTAACAAGCAACCCTGGAAAAAGATCATATGATCTGACAGACGCAGGGCTCGATAAATAATAAGCACCTTCATTTATATGGCAATTTATAGTTCACTGTACACTATCAATTAGATCATTTCTTTTGATCCTCAAAAACAGTAAGAGGAGGTCAGCTGGGATTAGTATCCCTACTTCACACCTGAGCAAACGGAAGCCCAGAGAAGGAGAGAAACTGCCCAGCATTACACAGCTTGTGTGTAGCAGAGCCAGAATTTGAACTGCTGTTTCTGACTCTAGAATGGTTTCCCCTCATTATGCCAGATTGATATGATAATGTAAATGTTGAAAAGAATAACACCTATTGTCTGGATATAAACAGACTTCTTTTTTTCTTAACTGTATAATTTTATTAATGGATACGCCCATCTGATTCAGATGGAAGACATTTCCACCACCCTAGAGAGTTCCCCCATATTCCTTCAGAGTCAATCCGCCCCTTCCCCAAGCAACCAGTGCTCTGTTTTATTCACTGTGCATTCGTTTTGCGTGTTCTAGAATATAATTTCAAAGGAATCATAAAGTTTGTACTCCTCTGTGCCCAGCATAATTTCTGTAAGATTCATCCATTAAGCAGACATCTGTATGTATTTATACAGAAAGTAATTTAGTGAATAAAATCTACCCTTACCATCCAAGATCGGAAAACAAAAGTGTGAGTGTGGGCAGGTTCCTGAAAGGTCACCTACTAAGCTGAGTTAAAGTGAATCACTTGGGATCTCATTGTAGAATGTACTTCTGCTTAGGTAGAAAATTCATTGAACTTTCAGGATAACACACTAAATGTTACAATACCTCTCATATGGGTATTTTATATAAATGTGGGTCTCGTCTCTGCCATTGTTCACCCCTTCAAAAAATATTTACCTTGCTCTGTGCCAGTTGGTCTGATGGAGCTCATGGAGGAAGAAATACAGATGACTATTTTTAGCATTGACCATGAAATACCAAATATTTATTTAAGATAAATGTTTCCTCATATGTAAAATGGGGAAGGCATTGTGTCCTGCTACCAGGATTATTTACTGAAACATTAAAGGAGTTCATAAAGGCCATTCATATAGTTCATCTTTATTTTTTTAGTAAAACCCTTTGTTCTAAATAACTCTTATAAGAAATACACATATATGAAAGAAGTAAAAAACGAAGGCTCCACTTGAGGGGAGGGGGTCGAGAGGGTTGCACAGAGTAATCCAAGCCCTCCTAGTCAGCCCCAATTCCAGCCTTCCCCGGCCAGGGGCCAGTTAAAGAAATGCCACTTTATTCACTGTGTAAGAGAGAGCTCTGGCCGCCCCTCCGAGCTCCCAGTGCATTTTGCACTTGCCTCTTTGCTAAGCTGCCCTGATTTATTGTTATGAGGAACTTCCTTGTGAAGGTTCAGGTTAGACCTCCCCAAGACGTGCCACTTTGGCATATGGATTATTTTGAGATGAATGTAATCGAGACCCTGCAGGCTCAAGGGTAATCTTTACCTCCCTGTTAAAGAATCTCAGTTGAGGCCTTTGCCATATTAAGAGTTAACACCAGAAATAACTTTTTATGACCTAGGCATAGGGCAGAGAAAACTACTAATTACTGAACATCTGCCTGTCCTACTGCTCTGCAAGTCGCTTCCCTCCCCTCTGAAGCTCCAGGGCATCTTACCTCATGCCTTGGCTCAGGCCCTGGCTAGTGTGGCTCAGTGGACTGAGCACTGGCCTGCGAACCAAAGGGTCAAGATGTCGTATATACTTTATTTTATCTTTCTGTCTCTGAACTTCTCATAAATGTGGGGTTCCCATATGCACATATGTAATGTAATTAAATTTGGTTATCTTTTTTTGTTAATTTGTTTCGCTGAGATTCGGTTGTTAGACAAGCTGAAAAAAGCTAGAAGGGTAGCAGAGAATTTCTTCTTCACCACACCTATCTGCCCCTATACTGGACTGAGCTCTCCTTGAGGACAACCACCAGGTCTTATTCCGTGTCTCTATTCCAGGGCCTTCCCCACACTGTCTCTGACACGTGGAAACTCACTAATTAATGTGTTCTGAATGAATGCATAAATTAGTGAGAAAGTGAACAATAAGGATCTTTAAGAAGGCAACAGTCTTGAAAAATTTGATCAGAACAAATACAATTAAGATAATATTCCGTTGCATTCCTATAATGCATTTCAAAACTTAAACAATTGTAGGGTAGCATCTCTGTGTTGTAAATGGAGGTGAGGCCATCCTCGATGGGCCTGCTAAGGACAGCCGGTCAGGGTCTGAGTGAGAAAGACTCAGAAGTATAGGTCCCATGTGCATTCCCCATCCTGAACAGAACCAGTGCTGTCAAATCATCAGCCAGATTTCTCTGACTATCAGAGGTCAAGAGCTCACGCAGCAAACCATTTCTCCACTGACTTAGGCCAAGGAGTGGCTTGATAGAGTGCCAGGAAGTACAATGAATGTTTTACCTTATAAGTGCTGTGGAAACAACATGTTCCTTTTAGCATTAATTGCTTCATTCAAAAGAAGCCATTTAGCATCTGAGCCTGGTCTTTTTCCTTGATGAGCAATTTCAGGCTGCCTACCAAGGCTTTTGTTTGTGGGGAGGAGAGAGGAAGAGAAAGCATTTTGTTAAGACATTTTAATTTTCATATTTAATGAAACAGATTGGGTAGCAGGTTCCTTTAATTTTATTTTTCTGTTCCCTGAATACCTTCTTGTGCATTGCATATTCTTCTGGAGCTTCCTGCAGGAACTTTTCTACATTTCACAAGTTAGGGCTTTTCAAATGTTACCCGCTGAATGAAATCTATTTCCTGTGCCAACATTCAGTTGTTAGTATTATTGTAACAGACCAATCATAAATCTCAAAGATGGAAAGGGAGCATGTACTGATGTTTCCCCATATTCCCTTGAGCACATAAAATTATATAACTCTCTAAAGTCCTCTTTTTTGCTGCTGTATTTAAATGTTTCACATTTTTTATAGAAGAACTTTATTAAAGGGGTTAGTTCTCCTTAATAAAGAGGTGCTAGCCAATCAATCTGAAATTTTACTTGTTTTTTGTTTTTTTTTTAAACATTTTATTTATTTATTTATTTTTAGAGAGAGGGGACGGGAAGGAGAAAGAGTGGGAGAGAAACATCAATGTGTGGTTGCCTCTCATGTGTCCCCTACTGGGGACCTGGCCTGCAACCCAGGCATGTGCCCTGACTGGAAATCGAACCAGTGATCCTTTGTTTCACAGTCCCGTGCTCAATACACCGAGCTACACCAGCCAGGGCAATTTTACTTGTTTTTAATTAATTAACAAAAATGTAAAGATAAACACCATTGGAACCCTGGCTGGTGTAGCTCAGTGGATTGAGCACAGGCTGTGAACCAAAGGATCGCAGTTCGATTCCCAGTCAGGGCACATGCCTGGGTTGCAGGCCAGTTCCCAGCAGGGAATGCATAACAGGCAACCATACATTGACATTTCTCTCCTCTCTCTCCTTCCCTTCCCTTGTACAGATAAATAAATAAAACATTTTAAAAAAAAAGATAAACACCATTGGATTGGAATCAGGAGACAAGCTCACTCATTTCCACTATTATTCATCATAATATTTTCCCTCTCTTCTTTCTGATAAAGGAAGACAGACTTTGTCTGTCTTGTTCATGTTTAGAGCAAAATGAAGGCATTCCCTAGCTCACAATAGGGGCTCAGTCAGTATTTGTGGAATAAACATATAAGAGAATTCAAGGATTCAACTTGATTTTTCTGGGCCTCAATTTCGTTGTTTATTAAAAAACCAAAAGGGTTGCTAATGTCTGTGTTGCCTGCCTCACACAGTTATTGTAAGGCTCAGATGAGATAAATGATGGCTTTCTAAAACTGTTGAGTTATGCACATGATTAAAGCAGAATTACATCAGAAACAGCAGCAGGTTTGCACCTAATCAGCCATGTGACCTTGGACAAAATATTTCCATTCTTTATTATTTCTTTTTCTCATCAATAAATGCACAGGATTAGATTAGATGATCCCTAGATTCCTTTTCAGCTCAAACCAAGATCTTTAAACTAGTCAACAAAAACTAATTTAGTACTCACTGTATACAAACTGCTCTTCTAGGAAAAAAACACCAAGGAATAATCAAAGAGATTTTAACACAAAATAAAAGCAATAACTCTTCTAAAATACTCTTCCTGGTTATTTTTCGAAATACAAAAGCAGACCATTAGGGAAAAGCATGGGAAGATGTGAAAACCATATTTCACAAGAAAAGTCATTTGGGGAAATGAAAAATTGAGTTAGCTGCTGGTTTGCATCTTGTGGAGACCATTTTGACCTTCCAACCTGCTTGTGCAACAAACTTGGGTTTGACATTTGGTGTTGGCTTTTATAATCAACCTAATGAGAAATATCTTTATAAAGAACAAGCGCATGCTGTACAAAAGGGTTCAGAAAAATGTAAATCTAGGGAGGAGGGGAGCCAAGAAAAGAATCAGCATAAAATATGCTATTGTGATTTAAACAAGTTACTTCCTTTGAGTATGTAGACAGCTCAAGGCAATTCCAGGCACAAAAAGAATAAGCATCTTCAGAGCTCTCAGAGGAATTTATTGACTCAAGGGGTGAGAAAATTTTCTCCAGAATTCAGCTGGCCCAGTGAAGGAATGAACCCATCAATAAATATAGTATAAATGATATATGGATCCTAGATATTTTAGGGGATTAAACTTACAAGACAACAAGATTTTCCCTCAAGAATATTTATAAGGTCATCCATGATGCGAAGCTAAATATCCTTCTAGCATAACATGTCCAATATTAATTTCTTAATTTTAATTCTCTAACCTACTTTTCTCCATTGGCCTATCTTGAAAAAATCCATCTTAATACACCATTTTACATATACAAACCAAAAAACACAAAAGCTTTTCTTGATTTCTGCTGCCTCACTTCCTATGACCAATGAGTTATTAAGACCTATTTTCCATAAACCATTCACAACATCTAAAGGAAGGCATGCAAAGACCTCTAGGAGAAGGAGTATATTTATAAGAATAAATCAGGTTATGCCTCAATAACAAAGAACCCCTGAAACATCAGTGGCTTAATATAACAAACATTCTTCTGTTTGCTCACATTACAGTCTAATGTACATTGGCTTTACTCAGTGGTTCTTTCAAGCCATGATTCAAGGATTCAAGTTGCTTCTGCTTTTTAGGAGCAAAAAGTATATTGTCTTTCAGATTCAGTATAATATTATTCTCCAGATTCACCATAGAAAGAGAAAGGAAAACAAAGTAGGTGAGATATGTTTAGCTTTTTAATTTTTTTTAATCCTCAACCAAGGGAATTTTTTCATTGCCTTTAGTGGGAGAGGAGGGGGAAGAGAGAGAAACATCTATTGGTTGCCTTCCATCTGTCCCCAACCAAAGATCAAATCCACAACTTAGGTATGTGCCCTGACCAGGAGTCAAACCAGCAACCTTTTGTTTACAGAACAATGCTCCAACCAACTGAGCCACACTGACCAGGACCTATATGAGATATTTTTAAAGACCAATCATAGAAGTAGTTTATATCTCTTCTGCTCACATCCCATTGGCCAAAATTCAGTCACAAGAAACTTGGTCTTAATCTGACCTCAGGAAAGTTAAGAAATATAGTCTGCTAGAATATATAGGAAGAGAAAATTTTGTGGCGAACGTAGCACATTGTCTCAGACACAGAAACCAATAACTAATTTAGATTAAAACTAATGCCTAAATTAGATTATCTACCCTATTTAGAGATATATTTTGACACTAAGATCCACAAAATCTCAGGGTTCTCTATTTAACTAAAAAAATATTTTATAATTAAACTATCCCTATAATTTATTATGGCTTCATCCTCTAAGAAAACAAAAGTGTACAAATCTGTGTCTTTATTTTCACCTATTTCATTCTGGGATAAAAGACTTTTGCTCATGAAATACTGTACATCTAATAGTTTACTGTTACCTTTTACAGAAATATTCTTCTTCCCCATTACAGAATAAAATACTTGACTATTCCTTAAGCTTTCCCATTCTCTCCACACTCCTTTGAAACTACAGAGATCTCAACAAGACCTGGGTCTGACCATGCAGAGAAAATCGGATATTTCCAAAACTTCAAAATTACTGAACTTACACCATTGAGATGGACTAGGTTACCTTTTATCTATAATTTAGACAAAATTTTCTGAGCCCTCTTGACACTCTTGCTTTTCCAGCCCTATTTAGCCAACCAATCCTCACTCATCTTTCAGGTCTATGCCTAGATATCACTTTTTTCTGTAAGGATTTTATGGCCTTTTATGTGAACTCAAAGTACACTGCATTTACCTATTTCATAGCCCTTGCCACATTCTATGTTATAAGCACCAATGGGGGAAGAAGTAGGAGGGGGAAGATTTTAGTGTTCCTCAATGACCTATAAGAACTTTGACACTAGGAATGAGTTGTGGTGGTCATGGTGGTGGTAGTGGTACAGGTTATATCTCCATCTCCTAAGGCCATAATTATTCTTAAAATTATGTTTGTAGAATGAATAAATGAACATATTTATAAGAAGGGAAAGTAGCCGCTAAAGAAATTTTGG
>PVKM010026068.1:0-19562 GCA_004027735.1 Carollia perspicillata | reverse complement strand
GGGATTTTGTGGGGGGAGATATAGCCAGACTGGAGGATGTAGCCGGGCTATGGGCCACTGGAAGGCAATGGTGTTTGGTTGGACGCCCCACAGAGCCAGAGGCCGAGAGTGTCATGACATGGTGGGAACCGCAGGTGCCACTATCGGGAGCAGAGACAGCGACAGGCACACCCTGCCCCAGCCTGCCTGGTGTTTTAGCAAAAGCATTCTCTTCCTCTGGTCCAATAGGACCTCCTCGCACTCCTGGAATGGCCTGGAAAACAAGGTGCCAGGATAAAGGGGTGAGTGGGAAAGAGCCTCCAAACCACCTGCGTTCTAATGCATGGAGATAGTCTCCTATCACCGAGGAATTGGTGATTGCAGGGCGAACAGACCGCCGAGGACTGGAGTAACCCACTGTAAGTAATAACAAAACCTCTTCAGGTGAAATTAGACAATACTCATGTTTCTTTTTCTTTTTTTTTTCCTTCAACAGAAAATATGACGCTGGCATGCTAATTGCGTGAGACAACAAGGCCCACAGACAGCCACAAAGCACAAAAACAAAACAAACTCAGCGAAGAAGCAAGAATGGTGTTTTCCTGGCATCGACAAAAAGCGCTTTATTTTTCCTCTAGATTTCTTTTCTAAAAAAAAAACCAAAAACAAAACAAAAAAAACAGCAACAACAAAAAAAAACACCCCCAAACTGGAACTGAAACATTTAAAGAAAGATGACAAACTTCAGGTGATACCATTCGAGCATGTTCTTTTATTAAGCATAGGAAGGAAGGGGTGACAGGAATTTTAAGCAGGACACTAAGGCAGGCTCACTGAGGGGCTGTGACCCTCCACCGGCAGGATGCTTCTTGAAATTGTGAATGAGGAATGAAGGGACTGACTTTTCACCCCCACCCAAAAATGATCCTATAAATTCTCATGGACACAATGCTTCCTTCCTTCCCTGTCGGTCCAAGTATCGAGGGGGTGCTTGGCAAAATTTGTCTGCTGTAATCTCTAAAGAATTTTTTGTATAGTTTGGCAAGGGAGTCAAAGGACTAGTAACTTCCTCTGTCTATTCCACCAGTTTCTCGGCGTCACAGTGTCACCTCCATCTTTGCGGATGGGGACGAGTTTCAGCAGTCCCTCCTCTGCGTTGCCAGGCCCACTGAGACTTGGTTGGAATGAACGAAACAATGATCTCCTGGATCCATGCCGCAAAGAAGGAGAAACCCTCACCTTTCTTCCCTAAACATGAGGAAGCTCCTGGCTACAGTGTGACCATGGTGGCTGTAGCTGTGGTGGTGGCTGTTGGGGGTGGGGAGTGGGAGTCAGAGGGCACCAGGCTACTCTTGACAATGAGAGGGAATTGCTTGGGCTTCTACAAGAAGACAAGGACCCCACATACCAACTGAGCATTCCCCTTCAAAACAGGCCACTACCAGGAGAGCAAAGGGACCCAAGCCTGAGCCAGCCCCAGAGTTACCCCTGGAATCAATTCCCTGCTTCCCATTGGTACTTAATGTTTTCCCATCTGCAGTGACTACTCTTACTCCCTTTACTCCGGCAGACCTGTGTGGGAGGGTCACGGAAAGGCACCTGGGAGAGTAAGTTGGAAGGCGTCCTGTGGTGGCAGTGGCACGCGTGCACGCACATGGGGGGGGTGTGTGCCCGGGTCTGCCTGGGCTCCCGCTTAGCCGGCCTGGCCTTCACCCAGGGCTTCCTGGATCAGCCTCTCACTGAGCACCCACAGGGCCCGGGCGGTCTCTTCACTCTGGGCTTCCGCAGACGGCAGGCAGCGGCAGCAGTTGTTGAAATACATCCCGCCCAGGCCCTCCAACTCCAGAGCAGCAGCACAGTAGACGGTGGTGGCAGCTCCTTGTTGCTGGAAATCAAAGGGAAAAGATGCAAACACTCGTTTTTATTATGTTTTTAAGAAAAGAGGTGATGAGATGACTTTCTTCTGACTGGGAGTTAGCCAGACTCTTCCCGCTCGGCCCAGTTGCAAGTGGATCTCTCAGCATCGTGGCAAAGGGGACCGACTGCAGAGACGGTGCCGCGGAGGGTCCGGTGCGCACCCTGGAAAAGCGAGCTCCTAAACCCCGCTGGTGTCTAGAACGCCTGACCTCATCTGACCTCGGAAGCTAAACCCTGCTCCTCAAGCTGGCGTGGCTCTTCACACCTCCTACAGGAAAAGGCTTCGAAAACAAATACGCACATCAAGCAATCACATTAATGTCTCTTCCCAGCAAAGAGGAAAAGGTGGCAAGAAGGAATTCATCCAACCCCTTGAGTTCTCCATGCATGATGCATTTAGACACCAAGATGTTTCTAGAACCTTCTGTCTGAATTAAATCAACCACTGTAATAATGGCCCATTAGGTAGGAAACCCAAGCAGGACTGCTGCCGCCTCTTTCCTTTAGGCTTTGCCTATGGTGCTGAAGGGCTGTGTCAAGGGGGAGGGTTTGCAATGCTATGTTGAAACGTTTAACACCCGTATACCCATGTTCCCCACCACACACATATACACACACATATGAGCGTATTCTCCACCACACATACATGCCTCATGCAGACATATAACAGATGTAATCATTCATCCAGATCCTAGGAAAACCTTTTTTAAAGGTCATATTCATCCCATATTTGCATTGGGGCACCGACTTAGGGGGCACACCTCCTCCCAGGCCACTTCGACATGCAAGTTGCAATGAGTGCAATTGATCACTTTCAATTCACCTTTGGAGTAACAGTTGGCGCTGTGGCTAGGGATGTGTGTGCCGAGGAGGCCCCATATCATTCAAGCTGACAGAACACTGTCAGGGCTGCTGTAAAGAGGGCAAGAAATCACTTTGCTTTGCAAGTCATAATTAAAAATAATAGGCTGGCGTTCCTAGGGAGACACGGTAGGCACGGCTCTAATTTAAAACCAATACAGTTTATCTGGCATCTTATGATTATTTATGTGCATCACAGCCCTGTTGCATCAACTAATTATAGGCTGATAGGGAAGGGGTGCAGAAGAAGGTGGAGAAAGGTAACCAGGGGTAAGGTCACCATTAGAAAAACGTTAAGGACACCGAATTGAGGGGGGAGTGCGTTTCTGTCCCCACCCAAAGCTTGCCATTTTTTTGCCCGTACAAGGTTTATTTTACCCTGTGCCCGAGCAGAGTGCTTAGTGGAAAATCACGCCCTGCACATGGTTTGGGTGGATTCACTATGACTGCACTCTAGAACTTTTGGGAGTCACGGTCATTCTGAGGATCAGGGCCTCAAGATGTTAGACTTTTGGGAGAGCGGTACAAAACAGACTTGGGTTTTGTTTGTTTGTTTGGGGGGAGCTTCAACGTCAGGGTCTGCGGTCACTTTTGAATTAGTGTGAAAACCAAATGGTCAGATACAGTCAAGGGGCACAACTGTGGGGAGGGGTGTGGAGTGGAGTGGGCGTGGGATAGAGACGAGTTCTGCCCACAGCTGGTGCTCGACTGTCCCGGACAAGCCCCGTTAGTTCAGAATCTGAACACCGGACGTGACTTGGACTTACTTACATAGCAATTGGTTGGTTACTTCCCCAACCCCTCACCGTACCCACTCCCCAAATAGCCAGTTATTTCCTCGGATTCAGCTCTTTCTTTTGGAATCGATTGTGTGGTTCAAGTCTAATGGAAAGAAGTTCATGCCATCCAAGTTTTCTTCCACAGAATTCTTATTCCTAATGACCCTTTGTTTAGCACCTGGTGCATTTCTCTAAAGAATTTCAAGAGGCTTCTCTGACCCCTTGCATCCGACGTGTGGAAAAAGGGAAGCAAAGTGCCTCTAAAGACAAACTGAAGAATTGAGATGCTTGCCCTGCTCACTCAAGCCAAGTATCATTTTGGCTTTGCTCCTGAGCAGAGTTCAGGTGGAGATGGCGTTTTGCATAATTTTCTGGATCTCTATCTTAGATTTCCATTTTACTCTGTAGCTGCCCAAACCACCAAAGAGTGGTCAGGTGATTTACCATCCACTCTAAGGGGTGAGAGAATCCAACCAGCTCACGCCCACACCCGGGCTCCCCACCCCTCCTCGAGAGTCTTTCTAATACCGGCATTTACACAGCACGACAAACTGGCCTTTCACAGTTCCACCAATCCTGAGAAAAGATTAAAGTAGGCCACTTGGGAAAGCAGAAAGCGGAATTCTTCCAAACCCAGTGTAATATTTTGCCACTGTGACCTTCTAAAATGATATCACATCGTGCTCTTGCATTGTTGGAGTGGTATTTTCGCAAAGAAATTCTGCACTTACGTTGATTCAGAACCGCACTGATGAGGGAGCTGGCGGCATGCATTTTCCCTCCATGGAGTCTGAACGCAATTGCAATTGACCTCATTCCATATAGACCCACCTTTGGCCATCGTGATGAAAACCATGCATTTCAGCAAACCCCCATCTCACATCAAGAGCTGGCTGTGATTCTTTTGCCACCAGGCTTGGGACTATCCAGCATATGAATCGCATCAAGTGGCTCTGACTTTGTAGAAGGACACAGGGCAGCAGGGGCAGCCGAAAGCAAAGACCACCTTCTCCACTCAAAGATCAACCGTGTACATCTGGCAAAGTCCCCTCTCTGATTCACGCTCACTTCAACCGGCACTCGATTTACTTTCCTTGCTTGCTAGACAGCTGAGCAGTGACAAGATCTTTTAGTCCCAAGCCCACTACTCTTTCGGCGTCTTGGGGAATTCCCTTTTCAACTATACCAACAGCAGCCTCTGAGTGACATCTTTATATGAGCACATGTGACGACAGTTTAATAACAAGTTCTGATTTTTAGCTCGTCTGCTTTTCGGCCTGCCTATCATCAGAGTGAGACGGAGACACATTAGGGAAATCTCATTAGTAAATAAGCCGGTCTTGTTCGTACAAGATAAAACCCCTTCAGACTGATAAAAACAATTTTAAAAGAGCACTTTCATCACCATCGAGTGACTTTCATGCCACCTGGGGGTGGGCATCAATACATAAGTCAGAAGAGATGAAAGAGTCATGTAAGGGAAACAGTGTTACCAACTCCATGACAAAATCCCTGAAGCCTTGTCTAGCGAGTTGTCACCACTGTTTACTGATCCGCTGTGATGAGATAACAGCAACACCTTGGCATCCAAGCTCTGGCTGGGGCTGCACCCCCCCCCCAAGCAATTTTTTAAAGAACAATTTCTCAGGAGCCTGTAGGGCTTCAGCCGCTAATCACAGCACTGGGGTACAGCGTCCCCATCCTGTGGAATCGGCCGCGAGTCAGAGTGTGCAAGACACAGGGCCGAGAATTTCTGGGAAGCCCAGTGGACTCTTTAATCACGCCTGAATGCCATTTCTGATCTAATCAAACATTTGTGAGCTGCCAGAGAACCGTGCCATCAATCTCTATAGTGTATGTAAAATTACCCAGGATTCTTGTTTGGGATTAAGTTAAGAGTATCTCGGTAATAAAGGTTCATCATTCTCTTTCAGAAATCATTTGTCAGGGTTGCAGCACGATCTCCAACTACAGGAAGGTAGATTTAGAAAGCAGTTGCTGTTTATTTATAGTTGAGGCCCTGAGACCTAAATTATACATCCTTCCCCAACCCTTGGTTGGGCTGAAAATGTTTAAGTAGCGGCTTTTCATCAACATTTATTTGATAACTGCGAGCCATGCATTTGTAGTTGTCAGCATGGAATCAAAATGAATATTGACTCTTTTTAAAGGGAAAGGTAGAGAGGTCTCTGATAGACAATATACAGGAAAGGAACAGCCACCCACCTACTGATATTTGCAATGCATTGTTAGTTCTCTACTATAACTGACATTTTAGTAAGGATGCGTATCACACAATTAACATTTAGTTTTCAAGTTTCTCTATTTTAAATGCATGCTTCTTTAAAAGAAAGAAGAGATTCCTGTCTTAAAGTAGATTTAACTAGAAGATGTATAAAAATAGACACTGTCACAGAATATCTATATATATTCAATGATTCTGAGTAGAGGCTCTAAGATTGCTTTATCACAGATATACAGATATCAGGAGATTACACAGAACATGTTGAATGAATCCACTTTTGCCGAAAGTAAAGACGTGTAAGGGAAGTGTCAGGGAACTTAGCCTGGGCTTGGCACCCCGAGGGCAGGGAGAAGGGCGCTTTGGGGAGAGGGCAGTGACTGCTGTGCTCCGTGCCCGGGGCAAAGAGGTGATCGGGAGTGAGCAGGCGCAGCAGAAAGAGGAGGCAGGCACTTCTTCCAGTCCTCCACGCTTTCCCTGCTTCTCATCCGGGGTCAGTGAGAAAAAGTGAACACTTCCCAAACGCAAAACCAGCCACCCAGGCATGGCTCTGTGAATACTGCAGAATAGTCTACCCCGGAGCCTTGGAGTGAGCACACGTCTCATAAGTGGAATGAACGCTGCCCCCACACTCTCTCTGCCTTTTCCATCTCCCGAAAGAGAGGTTATAACCACGCCGCTGGGAAAGCGCGACACCGTGTTTCGGAGTTCGTCTCCACATACGCATCACAGTCTGTGTATTCCTCCAAAACAATCACAGTGGCAGCCTCTGATTTTGAAGACAAACAAAAGCAAGCTGTTCTGTGCAAAAGCTGAGGTGGTGAGTTCTGTACTTCCTGAGAACGATCTCCTAAGCTGACGAGTGTGCCACATGTTGTATTCGTTCACCGTGTCATGCAGCGTGGACAAGAGTGAGGCTCCCAGGCCGCCCCTGGTGGCACAGCCACGTCCAACAAGTAGCCCCCTTCCGCCACTGTGACATTTGCATCAGGTCATGGAGTGCTAATCGACCAGCACTCCAACTTGCACCGAAATGATGTGGGAGGGTAGGAGAGAACAGAGAACTCAACTTGAAGGACTGTCTTCCAAATGGTCTTGCTTTTCCAGTGAGCTTTTGCAAACAGGGACCGTTCAGGTGGCAGCAACGGCTGGCATTAACCGAGAGCTTACACTGGTTCCGGCAGGCCCCGCACAGAAGGCTTTCTGAGCGTGACATTCTCGCCCCGACACACCTTTACAAGCCAGGGACAATTATTTGTGGAGAAGCCCACTCAGTACCAGAGATCAAAAGCAACTTATCTGAAGTCACACAGATTATGGTACAGGGGACCCGCTCCAGAATTCGGACAAACTGCCATGGGAACCCCCCTGCCCAAACATGTGACACAGATATTTGCATATTGCGCAATCCCTGTCCTGGGTCTCCCATGTGGCTGCAGCCTCCTTATGAGGAGGGCCTCTTTGCCTTCTTCGCCACAGTGTGACACCCTGACACCACGGCCTAAAGTGAAATGTGGGGTTTGCCCTGCGTTCACCTGAGAAATGCTCAAAGGAGATTTTTCCATTGTTGATTTAGTCAGTGAACTAGGTTGAAATTATATCCATTTGGATGAACAAAAGTGAGGATTCAGCGAAACCTCAGAAGATCCAGTAGCAAATGACCCTTAGCAAAAAGGTCACCTGGTTCAAAATGCCACCTCCAGATGCCAGCTTGGCCCAGCTAAGGAAACCACTCTTGGATGACAGACTGTTTTCAAAGCCTAGACCGCATCAGAACCAGGAAACCTAAGCAGTCTTCATTTTGTGAAGTCGCGGGCAAGGAAAGTGAGTGTGGCCTTTTGGAGCACGACCTCTGACACAGCAGGTCAGGTTTGCAGTGGGCACTCGGCCGATGCCCTTCCCCACTCTCCCCCAGTTAGTTCCTCACAAACTAATTCCTACGAATTCCTAACAACTGATTCCTACAAGGGCTTTAAACAACGCAGGCTTGGTTACATGCAGACACTTCCTGTGGGTGTGTGAACAACTTCTCCGTGGCCTTCAGAAGCCTGGCTTGCAGGCTGTTCTCAACATTTATTACAGAAGGACACACACGCAATTGCTCAACTGAAATAGTGAAGAAGATCGGGAAAGTGGACATTTGTTGTTAACTGTGGAGGCCTTAAATGTCCGAGAGCACGTTCCTGAGACTGACTGCGATCACGCTGAGATTCTTAGCCTCGCAGGAGAGGATGTGACCGCTCTGACACAATGGACTTGGACGAAGTGTTTGGGTATTTACCTCTTGCCACAAGGGAACAGTTTCATTGCTAAACACATGTTCACAAATGTGAAAAACCTCAGAAGTTCCTTTCCAGTTGCCTATCTCTCCCACAGCTGGTGAGGGGTGTCATTCCTCACCGACAATGGGGTCACAGTCTCTGAAAAGGGTGTGATGGCTGAGGGAGGGCTAAGCAGTGGGATACCCCACCCACCTCCATAAATGCAGTTGGTCCAGCACAGTCCACAACCCACCCCTGCAGGTCTCCTGAGTGAAATGTTTGAGGGGAAACAAACGTGATGCCGCTTTCCGATGTCAGCCCTACACCCTCAGGCCTCATGTAAAGAGACTCTACAAGGTGACCCTGAGCCTTTCTCCTTTGTAGTTCCGTCATCCCGAATGCTCTGCCCCACATCCCAGTGATGTCCCGGTGAGACGACCAAGGCCACGCCATTCCTCCTGATGAGAGGCAGGGCTTTCCAGCAGGGCTGCTGGGGAGTCTGCAGAGATGCTCTGGAAGACCAGCAGGGAAGGGGCTGGCAAGTCAGGGGCGTTGCTGTTACTTCTCTGAGAAATATTTGCAGGAAAAAGCCCAGACACCAGTGGGTTCAGGATGGGAAGCTAGAAAACATGTTTTGTTTTAAGCAAGAGAATATATTTGTCTTTGCTAGCCTTAAGTTTCGGGGAGGAACAGATAGCCAGTCCCGACCATCCAGAGGGGCCCAGAGCCATGTTTGCGTTGGGCAGGCTGGGCAGGGCAGGACTTCCGCTTCGCCCTCAGCAGGACTTAAGGGCAGAGTGACCTTGGTAGGCTTTCAGGGCCTGTGTTTTCACTTCAGTGAACTGTTCTAACTTTCCCTTGAAATAAACAGGGCCCTTTTCATACCTCCTCCCTGATCCAGAATCCTTGCCATACAGGATCCCAGGGTTTTGTGAAAGACTTATGATTGATCCTAAAAGAGTAGAAGTGTACAATTTAGAATGATTCCACCTTTCTGGGACCGCTGTAATTATGGGACTCTACCGTGCTTTGGTTGGGGGCGGGGAGGTGCCCCTTGGAACAGGGGGAGGAAAAAGGGATGGCTTCAAGGACAATCCCAGTGGGCAACGTCATGCACGCATATTCCATGCATCCGTGCCTGCCAAAGATGTTCTAGAACTGAATGGCCCAAGAGATGGTCACTGCAATGAAGAGAATGTCGTTGACTATACCCATGAATGAATTCCCTGGGCATCGTCTGCCAGTGCTCCTGGAACACCCACACCGCTCAAAGTACAGTTCCCTTTTAAATGGGTTTTCTCCGGCTGGGATGGAACACTGGACCGGGGTGTCCATTCTTCCATGGTTTGGTTTGAAAAAGCTATGCAGAAAAGCCATAGGGATCCGCCACCAAAATATGCATTGTCCTTCAACGTGGGACAAATCTGATGGCGTGTTGCTGAGGTTCTCCAGTCGGGCCACCTCAATGCCAGTGCAGCGGGAACTACTGAGTGTTTATAAGAGACAAAAGAAGATACTTAGCTGGTTTTCATTTGAAACATCTTACATGCTTACTCAATGTCTTTAACCTCAGTTATAGCTAGTTCTGTATAATGTATATATATATATATATATGTATGCCTCTGTATTTGCCATGTGCACTGATATAAACCTTTGAAATTATTGCCAGGCAGAATTAATGGGTTCCGTTCTAATGTCATGGAGCAAAGAATACCTTCATAGTGTAGGGGAAACTAAAAACCCCCCATTCCTTTATACACAGTCACTCTGCCCCACTGGCCTGTAACATGGGCCCTTCTAGAACACCAAGAGCTGACTGCTTTTGAGAGCAGGTCGGATTACAGGGCAAACCCCAGACAAGCTGCTTGTTTCAATTTTAAGGCGGACAGTTCATTTACACCTGAGTCACATAAATGTCTGACAACATTGTTCTGGAAAGGCGTGGGGGCGGGGGTCATAAGCCCCACAGGATGTTCTGATGGGGCCACGTCATGGTACGAAACTAACTCTCAACTCCGTTGCCCAGAAACAAACAGGAAAAGGGACTTTGTAACAATGCAGATCCCGGAGGCAGGCCCCCACGTCCAACCCCACGGCTTCCAGTCCCGCACCACTGCTGCGGGTTTGTGCATTTCCATAGAGAGCTCACTCGAACAGATCGTTTCTCAGGCTCAAAGACGCTGGCCTTGTGAATATTTCATGTAGAACATAGTGTGGAGAGTGTCTCATTTATATTACTTCCATAATTAATGGTGATAGCTTAGGCGCTGCCTTTACAAAGAGAGATCTCGTCACAGTGGTCGATGGGTAATGAGAAACAATAGATATTTCATTCACCAGCAGCTTGTCGCTAGTTAGTAGGAAATGATCATGTCTGCTGTTGCTTTAATTGCCAGGGTAAATAATTCTGCCTCGGTGTTAGTGAACATTTTAAAGCACTTGATGCAAATAGACTAGAAACAAAACAAACAAAAAAAATTACCTTGATGATGTAACACCTTAGCGTAGAAAGTTACAAAGGTATGTGTTTTTTTTTTAATTGCATTCTATCATGCAAATATTATCTAAATATGCATGTACTGACTACTCATCTACTGTATTTTAGGAAATACAATTAGGCCGCCTTTCTCTTCCTATGTAGACTGTAAATAACTGTAGATCTTTCTCTTGTTTCCCTATGTAAATATATGTAAATACTAACAAGCTATGCATGCTGATATTCTAGGCAATTTCAGGTAATTTTATAATCTGCAGGCATGTACTTGAACTGGTTTGTTAAAAGGGGGAAAAAAAAACCTCTCAAACTCTTTAAAGCTGAATAGACATTAAAGATTCCTTCCTAGACCTGTGGCCTCTTTTGTTTGCCGTCTCATCCCCAAGCAGAGTCCCTCGCTTCCCTCACCTCCTCCAGGGAAGGCACTCGGGGGCCCAGGAACAACGTCTGAGCTACCTGGCTTAGGTTTTACACACTTTTTATGGGTTTTCTGAAAAACGTCTACAATCATACATAGGCATTTTTGAATTTTCTAGCAAAAGGATCTGGAGTAAAAAGAATCCATATTCATCGTTCCCCCATATGTGCCAAACAGGGCTAGGTGCTTTACATCCCCAAAACCCTACGAAAGGGTGCTGTCACTCCTACTTCAAAGACGCAGAAATCAGCCGCTGCAAGATCAGCACTTGCCTAAAGTGACCAAACTATTAAATGCCTCCAAACCCCAATTCTGTCCTGTCTACCAAGGCTCAGTAAACTTTTTCTGCAAAGGGTCAGAGAGGAAGTACTTTTAGCTCTGTGGGCCGTACAGTCTCTGCCATAACTACTCCAGCTCACCATTGTTGTTGGCCACAGCCAACACACACACAAACGAACATGGCTGTGTCCCAATAAAACTTTATTTGCAAAAAACAGGCGGTGGGCCAGATCTGGTCCACAAGCCTCTGTTTGCCCACCTCTGCTCCACATCCTGGGAAAACTCACTTGCTGTTCAACAGACCATTAACATTTCCCTTTTGTGTATGTGTTTGATGGACAGGGAAATCATTCAGTCAATTGAAAGTTCTCCATCTATTCCCTGCAGGTAGCAACACTATTTGTAGAAGTCATAAAATAATAAGGAGATGAGCAAAAATGAAGTTCTTTGAGCTTATAAATCAAGCTGTCTTCCTCAGACAAATCTCATGGACAGGTTTCAATTTAGTTATCTTTTGTTTTCATAAATGGAGATGGAAAAAATGTATGAAAGACTAAGGTAAAAAAAAAGAAAGAAAGAAATCAAGAGACACTCACTTTTCAGTGAGGGGAAGGAGGCTATTACCTCAGGTCTCTATGGAAACCAAGCCGTGCACAAACTTTTTAATGGTTGGAAAACAGCGTCTGCATTTGAAGATGTTTTTCCCAAGTATCATGCTTCTGTGTAAATGCATTAATTGACAGTTTCCTTCAGGATGCTTTTACTGAAGTTTCCAAACTTAATTTGATGGCATGAGGGACTCTTTGGAGCCCTTGAAGAATGCCGCGAAGTTAGGTCCTTAGAAAAATGAGGCAGCTCTGGCACTGTGTACAAATCCAGGCCAATTCTCCTGCAAAGCAAGTGAAGAACCAGCCCACATTCCCTGTAGGTTTCCATTTAAAAAGCCCTCTCTGTTCTTGTGGGATGGGAGACATACCTTCTAACCTCTACTGAACAAGAATGAGCATCATCTCTCAGTCCTGGAAGGAACTGGGGTGAAGGACTAGGGAGAGGAAAGAGATGGGTGCTTTTACAGATTGGGGGGCATTGTGGGATGGTGGAAAAAGCAGGGAGCTGATGCCAGAAGTACTTGGACTTGAATCCTGACATTGACACATGGCAGCTCTGTGACAAACCACTGAGCCTCAGTTTCCTCATCCATGAGACAGGCATAACACCAGCCCATGCACGTGGGTCGTGGCAGGATTAGTGATAACATTTGGCCATTTCCTGAGTACACAGTAGATGCTAGTTCAAAGGTAGCTACAAACTCCATTTATTAAAAGGTTAAAGAAGGAAGCACATAGATCAAAATATCTTGCCTTTCCCTCATGCAAGAGACTTAAAAACAGGGGACGGGGAGGAGATTACTGCCTTCAAGGCAAGAAAGTCAGGTGGTAGTCTCACCTTTCTCACCAAGTTTTACCCAGTATTGCTGGGTACCACGCTGCCCGAGAGTGACTTGCTTCCTAACTCCAGGCTTAAACTTTTCTCTTGGTCTGAAATTCTCCCTCCTCTTTGGCTTCAAACTTGAAGGCTGCACATCACTTATGTTTTGGCCTTCCCTCTAGAGACTCACCTGTCACCTGGCCCAGCGCCTCAGCTTTAGCTGGATGGGCCAGCCCAGGTACAGTCTTATCACAGTAGTAGTCACTTTCCAGCCCTTCTGTTATCTCGTTCCAAACCCACCCTGAGCTCTTGCATCTTGGCCAGGGAGAGTGCGAGCCATAACAGCTCCCTCAGGCAGGCGAGTCCAGTCTCAGCTGCTATAGCTGTCAACAAAAGAAAACACTAACAATGCTGGTGATGGCCTATTTTGTGCCAAGGATCTGTTATTACTTCTAATTCTCATAATAGCCTCAGAAGGAGGAGGAGATGGAGGCTAAAGGAGGTCTAGTAACTCAAGGCCATGTACTTGGGACATGCTGGAGCTGAGATCCAAACCACGTCTGTCTCAGTTCAAAGCCCATGTTCTTGTTCATGGTTTACGCTTTCTACCCCATACGCTGTTCACTCTGTGACCTCCTGAAATTATGCATAAATGTGGAAATCCAGTCCCATGAGGCTATGCACATATTCCTTCTCAGGGTGATTCGATCTCTCTGCTGGACAAGCCCCTGTCCATGGGGCCTCAGGGACCTTTGTCCTCCTCTCTGAGCCCATTTCTCAGTCCTCAGACCCCTGGGCTAGGGATATCATTTGTGCCTGCATGAGATTTTGGCCAATACCTAGGAAGGGGTCTGAGCTGCTCCCCTGCCATGCTCCTCTTCTGCAAATTACTCCTCATGTAGGGAGGACTTGGCAGCCGGCAAAGCTCAGGTCAGTGGTTGTGCATTCGGGGGCCATCTGGCCACATCTCCCAGGGCGGGCTCACCATAAGCAACTGCAGTTGGAACTGTCCTGCCCTCGGTGCAGAGAAGTGCTGAACTCACAACAATGGGGTACACTGAGGAACGCCTTACTCTGCAGTTCTGGTTTTCTGGCCCCTCTGGCTGCCACACCTGGTAGGATCCGTCCTCTCACAATTGCCTGCCTTGTAAAAATGAAGGCATACAATACATTAGTGGCTCTCAGGCAAGGCGTCAGTGAGGACAACAGCTAGCTGTGTAGCTGGCCCTCGGGTGGTCGAGAGGGGTTGGGAATCTGTCCTCCACTGCCTGTGCCGTCTGGATTCCCAACTGAATGGCTTTACAAGGCAGCCCCCTTGAGGTTGGACTCCCATACGGGGCCTGGATACCTTCTGTGCTACTTTCTAGGTGCCAAGCCCCCGAATTTTGCCTGAAATCTTGCGGGATCCCTGTGCAGGTGCTATTATGTCTATTTTATTTACAGGGAAACTGAGGCTCATGCAAGTTAAAGGACTTAGTAACCAACAGCTCTTGTTTGCTGAGTTCTGACCACGTGCCACCTGTCTCCTGCATGCTAAGGGACCGGCGTGCCTTTCACACGGCCCACGAGGGTGCACCCTGTGCAGGGTTTCTTTGAGGCCGCTGACATGCACCATCCCCAGTTATGGGCAGGTGCTGAAGCACAAAGAGGCAGAGGGCAAAGAGCAAGTGGCAGAGTCAGGAGCCGAACCCCATCCCTTGGGCTGCAGACCCCCACACTTAGCTATGGCGCCAGGGTAAATGGGAAGGTGTTGCCCCCCAAGTGAAGTGGGAGCACTGAACACCCACAGGTGCCGATTCCACATGATCATCACAGTAGATCTCTGTTGTTCTGTTGGACAACAATAAGTAGCACAGCCTCCCAGGCTTTTATGAAATGTTTTTTTTCAGTGCTGTCTCATTTATAATACGCCCGATCTGACAGATGTGGAATCTGAGGTTCAGAAAGGTTAAGCACTGTTCAAGGTCACAAGGCTAGTGAGTACTGGTGCTGGAATTTGAACCCGGGGTGTCCGTGCCCTTAACCCCTTTGCTGGATGGCATCTTTGGCCACAGAATTCAGGCCTTCCCATGATGTCGGTCACTTGCTTATCCAGGGGTGGGATGAGTGTCTCCAGTCAGATGCTCCACAAGGGGCATGAGACCCTCGGGTGTGAAGCTAACACTGAGATGGAGGCCAGCGGTTCAACTACCCAAGAAAAAGTCATGAGAGGGAGGCCATTGGTTGCCCTGAATCTATGATCAAAGGATGGAGCATGTCCCACGAAGGAGTGACCTCTTACTAAAAGGATAACCTTTTAATATGAAAAAAGGGGAGGAGTTAACTTTCCTGACTGCTTTTAACCTATACTATTCTCTAAGGCGCTTCTTGTTCCCTAGGTTTTGGTAAAGGATCGACTGATTTAAACTGTTACACGTATCAGGGCAGATCCACAAATGCCCCAGATTTCAGCACCACTTCACCCCTCCCTAGAGGCTGAGAAGCGTAACTTCCTGGTAATTGGAAAGATCGAGCTTCAGATTCAGGACCACAGTGTCTCGAGGGTCCATGTATCAACCACTTCCCATCTTCACGGTGAGATATACCTCATCCCCTGTCCAGGGTGTTCATGCTTTCACTATAGAAAGTAGAAAGTACTGGGGAGGAAATGAACTGCCAACCTATAGCTTTGTCTGGTGTTATGGACTTGCCTTGCTAAGGCAACACAAAATCTCAGCTTACCACCACACCCACCTCTTTGTGGGGGTGAGGAGTGTACTAAGCTAATTAAAATGGACTTTTCCATGAGCTGCTTTGCTTTGCTTAAATGACATGTCTGCGAATGAAGGGTTCATGACAGTGGCCTATTGGTAAGTGATTAACAACTGGGAGAGGGAGCCTTGATTTGGAGTGCCTGACAAATCCTGTGGTGTAAACACTCTCGACATGAGCAGCAGAATGCAGAGCTGGGAAGACATCCACACAGTCAGCTCATGAAAGCTGGTGTGATCCCGCTCCAGAACTCGATCAGTTGATGGCCTGGAGAATCCAGAAGTAGGGATTATTTGAGGAAGATCATGAGACATGATAAAACGAGTCAGGGCTTCAAGCCATGTAAGGCACTGTGGGAAAATATAAACCCAAACCAGGATGGGATACTGGGGGGCCAGAGTGACACAGACTGGAGACTTTTAGATATTGTCCACGTTGGTCCCCTTAACTTAAAAGCTGATTCCACTCAGGTGGCTCCTCGGGATCTATGTAGTTGTAATTGCCAACATGTATTTAGTAATGAGTCCTAAACACCGTTCTAGAAACTTTGCAACATCCTCTTACTATTGCAACAGTTCTGCAAGGTAGATAAAAGCCCCATTGTAAGGATGAGGAGACTGAAGTTCGAGGAGTTGGAACTTGCTCAAGGTTACACAGAGCTCTTGAAATGCAGCGTCAGGAGCCAATCTCAGATCTACCTGATTCCAGGCCTCACCACTTCCCCAGCTCACCAGGGAAATAACTGTGCTCTCTAAGAGTTCAGCATCCTCGAAAACACCACATTTGTTGCCTTAGGTCCTTTCTACAACAAGTGGAATCCATACATTGCAACAAATACATCTGTCTCCCCGCACCGAAATGTCTCCCACTGCAGGATACAGGATCTGGGACCCTGTGAGGATGTGGGGGAGAGTAGGAGGGTATGGAAGGAGGGAAAGAGGCTGGGGAGGGAAGGTACCAGGGAGAAGAGAGGACAGGACCCCTCATGGGACTGGAAATCTCAGGACACTGAATTTTTATTTTTCGGTATTGATGGAAGCTGGGCACACACAGACTCAGAATTTACTCCATTTGCCCCACACTGCAAGCCTGGCGAGTGGAGATAACCCTTCGGCTATCCCAAACACAGCGTTCGGCACATGCTCGTAAGCGGAGGATCCCTTGTTTAGTTTGTCCGCCCACAGATGGAGGCACCGAGGAGAGGATGCTGCTGTCTGTTCACCTTGCCCTTCTGTAACTCAGAGGTGCAAAACCTCGAAGATGCTTCTGGTTTTGTTACTTCCTCAAATGAAAGCACAAACAGGTCCCACCCACCAAATTGCATGAGAAGAGTCTGTCCGAGAACTCAGTGATATTATTGCCCCTACTTTCAAAAAGAATACTTTAAGCAAAGGTATCTTTACCACCTGAGTTCCTCAACTCTTTCCCACATGGGAGAAACAGCATTTTCAAATAAGAAATAGAACTAATGATGTAGGACAGCAAAAGAAGTAAAATTTTCTTTCCTTTCTCAACGGAAATTCTTGCCACAAGTATAATATACGTAGGATGTCAAATTAAGCCCATTAACTGACTTTATTCTAGGATTCCAGGTACCTGGACTGTTCCCCCCAAAGAGCCCTTCTCTGATCTCACTTGCCCATTATCCCCACTCATTGCTAGCTCCTTGGCAAGATGCCAGTTCCTACTCTGGGCCAGAGGGCCTGCCTTTCTAGCTTTCTCTTCTCCCTTTCCTCTGTCCCTGCACTCCAGTCACATGGATGGACTCTACACTGAGAGGTAGGGCCACGAAGTCAGCCCACAGCACTGCAGTGGAGGCCATGGGGTGCTGCCCAGACCCCTCTTTTGGACCAGAAGACACTCATTTCCCCAGCATACTGTATGCTGAAGGCTGAGTCCTTCCTCAGGAACTGCCGTCAGTCCAAGGGAGCTGCCTTGCCCACGGGGTGCCGCCTGCAGGAGGCAGCCTGCAGCAGGGACTAGCTGCCTTCTTTGCCCTGTTCAGGACATCTCAGAGGGGGACCCAGGCTTCAGTCTCTGTGGGACTGGCTGAAGTGCCTGATGCTCCTCCATCAAAGCTAGGTCCTCCACTGACCCCGTCCTGCCTGCCACACTGCCCCACAGGTGTGGATCCCTAATCACCCTGCCAACTGCCCGTCCTGGGTTCCAGTGTGCAGCTGGCTATGTGCAGTTAGACTAAAACCACAATGAGAGGGGTCCCAGCATCCAGCCCAGGGCCTGGCACACAGTAGGTAGCTAGCAGATGTTTCTAAACAGATGAGTGAATGCATGATTGCATATCCCAGCAGAGCAAAGGAAAACATATAAATATATATATCCATCAAACTCGGTTGCTGCATAAACAGAAGGACTGGTCAAATGATTTCCTCTCCAAGTTATTGTTAGTGTGGTTTTGACACAGTTGTTCTCAGCAAGTTATGACTCACAGCGGAGCTACATTTCTATTACACTTGCTATACGCTAGACACTGATCCAAGCCTGATCCCTCTCTGTCTCTCTCCCTCCCACATACACTCCTCCCCACAGCCCTGTGAGATAGATTTGTTATCAGTCCCCCTGTTTACAGAAGATTGAGACACACAAAGAAGGAATTTACTCGAGTCTACACAATTAGTAAGTGGCAGAGTAGGGATTTGAACTCATGTCTTGTGATTCCAAAGGCCATGCTAACACAGAAGGCAAGGAGCCACAGTCTTGAGGAGCTCTCTCTTGTCCCTGAGCTTGCCTTCTGTGAGGCTCCTGGTACATGGGGTTAGCTGCTGCCTGTAGACATTTTGGGGTGAAGGGAAATGGGCTGAGGGGTGCCTTCTGGAGCCCTGTTTCTCTGTGGCGCTGGAGGGCTATCCAGAGTGCGAGTCCAGGAGAAGAGACACAATCTCAAAGGAAACTGTGGCATTTGACCTCTGGAGATCTCCTCTCGCCCTGGCCGACCAGTGCGGTGGAAGCATTGATGCCTCCAGCAGGCAGAGGGTGTGCCCTGATGAAATCTTCAGAGCCTGGTCACGGACAAGTGGACTGTTTTAGGAAAGAACTGACCAGAGCCGTGTCCACGGGGATTTTGTGGTGGGTTATACAGCAGGGGCTAAAGTGAACTCAGGCCTACCTGATTCAGCAGCACCCCAAATTCCACCCCCTGGGGAGGGCTGGGCTTTGCAATCTTCTAGGGATCCTGTCTTTGCTCAAAGTAGGGACTTTCCTTCCTTTCTTACATATCATGGGGTCCCCCCTGGGGCTCCTAGCCGGCTAAGCAACCTGCAATGCAGAAAGGGGGATAGAAGGTCTATTGGCAGTATTTTAAAAAGTCAAAGGAAAGGCCTACTTTATCTACAGAGAGACCACACAGGCTATTACTTAGTAAATCTAATTTGTTGGCTAAACACCTCTCATCATCGGAGTTCCCACTGAAGTAGAAAACAGAAGAGGTCTTCTCTAAAGACAAGGCCTGCCACTGAAACTCATTTTTTCATCCAGCCTCTTCCTGACTGGAGTTTCGGTGAGGCAGGAGGAGGGAGACGGGAGGAGGGAGACAGGAGGAGGGAGAACGTGGAGGAGGCCGGGTGTCCTTGGCCCCGGGCACGAGAGGCACCGGGAGCCCCTCACACAACGCCGCCCTCTCAGCTCACCCTCGGAGGCCCTTATCTTAGCCTCATCCTCCACCAGGGTCCCACAGGTAGGAGAGGAAGATGCAGAAATAGTGGAACTCAGACGTGAACTTGGCTCTTTCCGACTGCAGAGGCTGTGATTTTCATGCCATCTTGGAAGGCTCCGGCAGAAAGCGCCAGAGCGAGAACACACTATAATGAGAATGTAGAGCAGTGGCCCAGAGACAGCAGAAACCGGCACGTCCTTGGCGGTTCACAGCCGTGGAGACCAACTCCGGTCAACTATTCGGGAGCCAAAGTGACGTAGCACAAAGGCGTGTGCGTTGGGGGAGGGGATGTCAAAGGGTAAGAGGTGACCTTCCCTTCATTCACCTTCTCCCCAGTCACTGGTGATAGTAGTGGCTGGTTCTCCCCCTGCAGTCCTGCAGCCACATGAGGACACTGGAGCTCAGAGAGGTGAAGCAACTTTCCCACAAACACACAGCCGGTCAGTGGCCGAGTTGGGATTCAAATACGAAAGGGGGTGAATG
>PVKM010026067.1:0-19586 GCA_004027735.1 Carollia perspicillata | reverse complement strand
GCAGATTTCTCAACTGGGCAAAAGATCAGGATCTTGAGGGATGGAGCTCAGAAATCTGCATTTTCATAGATTTTCTCTGATTCTTGGTTCAGTTAAAGGCTGATACTCTCTGGCGAATCACACTTCTAAATCGACCTCCCTCTCTGTTACTCCATGTTGATTGATTCGAGATGAAAGGAGAAGAAAGAGAAGCAATAGATTCCGTTACCTTCAGTACACTCTGCGACACTGTCATTGCACGGAAACACTGGCTGGATGGAAGAAAGAACTCCCTCTGTTTGACTTGGTAGGGGTACTGATATCTTCATTTAGGGCCAGGCTACTTTAAGCCACTTTTTTGAGGAGCTTTTATTAAAAAAATTTTTTTTTTGCTACCACTGTTAGAAAATAGAATGTTAGGAGTAAGCAGTTACAAGTGATCAAGCAGCTGTTTCAACCAAACATTGTCCCTGTCAGTGACTTAGCAAGGATCAATTACAATGATAAGGATCATTGTATTAGAGTCAGCTGACCTAGCCATCAATCACTGTTTGGAATCGCGCTTTGGCAGACACTGGGGCTTAGTGGTTAAGAGTCTGCATTTTGGAGGCAGACAGGCTCCAGTGAAATCCAGACTCATCACTTATTAGTGGGACCTTGGAAAATTCTTTTCCCTCCAAATGTTAGGGGTGTTTTATAATCCATTAATGAGGATATTAATAGACTCTAAAATACATAAGGTTGCTGTGAGGATTGAAGAAGATAATCCTAGCACACAGTGCTTGGAATGTAGAATGAGTTTAATAATTTTTTGAACTATCAAGAAAAACTTGAAATTAAGATTCATGGAAACGTAAGAACTGAAGTCGAATTGAAATCCTGTAATCAAATACAATTTAGGTCCTTGTGTATTTTTCCATAATCATGTACAAGATAAACTCATTAATGCAGCCTTGCAACAGAGAGATCAACTTCAAATTATCAGGCTTGCAAGTATGGAGGTACAGGTGGTTATATCTGAATGACAGAAATACAATGTCAAAATGGAATTGGCATATTTTTTGACAACTATGATGATTCATTTTGTGGGTCAGCTTGACTTGACTATGATGCCCAGTTGTTTAGTCAAATGCCAGTCTAAATGTTACCATATAGGCATTTGTTTACATGTGATTAACATTTAGATCTGTAGACTTTGAATAAAGCAGATTACCCTTCACAATGTGGGTGGGCTTCATCCAATCAGGTAAAAGCCTTAAGAGAAAAGACTGACTTTCCCAACGAGGTAGGAATTCTGCTGGAGTCTTCCTTTGGACTCAAGATGACTGCAAAATTAAATCTTCTTTGGTCTCCTGCCTGCTAGCCTGCCCTATAGATCCTCAGATTTTGGAATTGCCAGCCCCTACAATAGCATGAGTCAATTTCATAAAATCTCTCTCCCTTTTTCTCATTCTCTCTCTTTCTCTCTCCCTCTCTCTATATCTATATGTGTGTGTGTGTATGTGTATAAATAAATAAATAGTCTGCCCAGGAAAAGTCCAACCATTGTTAATATAATGGGAAGGGTTGTTTGTGTAACATCAATGTAGCTTGAGAACCAAGGAGAGTGGACTGGAATGCACATGTGTGAACAATGATGACTTACTGTACTAGTCTGGGGATGGTAGGTGTCATTGAGTGAGCACGTGTACTGTGTGGCTATGGCATTTAAAATAACTGAGAGAGTAGAGCAATGAATCTGCATGAAATTTAGCGTTCAGCTTGAACATTCCTCTGTGGAAACTATTTGGATGACTCAGAAGGCCTCAGATATGGGCAACTGGTGATTGACAGCTTCATCACAACATGCCTGCTCCTGTATCATGTCTCATGCAGAGTTTTTTGGCAAAACATCAAATCACCCAGATGACTGAGAACCCTGTAGCCCAGACTTGGTGCCCTATCACTTCTGGCTTTTCCCCAAACTAAAATCACCTTTGAAAGGGAAGAGATTTCAAACCATTGATGAGATTCAGGAAAATATGATGGGGCAGCTGGTGGAGACTGGAAGAACTGTGTGAGGTCCCAAGGTGCCTACTTTGAAGGGGACTGAGGCATCATTGTCCTATGTGCAATGTTTCTTGTATGTTCTTCAATAAATAGCTCTGTTTTTCATGGTGCATGGCTGGATACCTTCTGGACAGGCCATAATATATGTACTGTATTTTGCCATATATAATGTACATTTTTGCCCAAATTTTTGAGGGAAAAATAAGGATGCACTTTGTACATAGGTATAATGATTACATACCATGGGTATAATAATCCCATGTATAATGTGCACAAAAATGTGGGTATTTATTATGCATGGGAGCACATTATATGCATGTATATATATGTATATGTGTGTATATGTGTGTATACTGTTTCTCTGGAGAACCCATAGTATTGGTGAGAAAGAAATATCCCACTGAGCATTTGCCTCACAAAAACAAATATTTTGGAATGCAATCATTTTAAGGAAGGGCTTGGGTATTGCATCTTTGCTGTGACATCCGATGACGTCACTTTCTTGTAATGGAAATCAACAAAGAACAGTTGGAGTCATTACCTGTGTTTGCAATCAGGACTCTCATCACTCACTGTTTAGTGCTCACCCCTCGCGCATGCTCTGCTCTCCCCGCTCTGCAGAAGAAGCAGCGAATTTCACAAATGCTTCTGGCAAGCAATATTGATACAGAATTTTGCCTTTTTATGAAATGGCTAAGCTAGGGTAATTATTTATCTGAACAGGCTGATACCTCAAGCTTAATGCCTTTGAATTCCTGCAAGACCAGAGGAGGGCATGATTGACAGATAGCTGAATCTCTGTCACCTGGGTAAAGCCCTGCTGGTAATGAAGCATTCATACTCAGACCTCACCTTTCTGGACCTGCCAGGCTGCATTTGCTGGCAGCAGCTCTGAAAGCTTTCCATGGGAAATGATGTTTCAAAGGCACCAATTACAGTACATATGTGTTTCACCTTGAGAATTTAAATTGGCAGAGATAATATCATGGGTTGCCCTTAGAGTTTTGATGGGAGGTTCATTTGTACAATACTAAGAGATCTGATCAAAATGCAGTTATTAACAGAGGCTTTGGAAAACAGTGTACAAAAAGCAATGGGAATTGTTTTTCTAAAAGCATGTCCTAAAGGATCATTTACCAGCTACCTCTCAGCTAATGTTTAAAGAACAACAGCATGCAAATAAGCATGTTCTCCTAAAAACCGACTGGACTGGACTCCAGGATGGAACATCCTATGTAGATACATAAATTAACTTGCTCTTACCCATGGTTTGGACACCTGGTGGTGGTCTCTTTCCTTCTGCTCAACACAGGAATTAATTGACTGGAAAGAAAACCAGAAAGCGGAACTTTTTCTTCTATCAGTTTTATCTACTGCCCCTGACCACTTTCCTCCTCCTGCTGCTTCTTAGAGCAGCTCATGGGCAAGATTATGGAGTAGGAAATTAATGGGTAATGAAATGAATGTGTATAGCATGTCTACTATGGGCCAAATGTTTTACATCTTATTTTCTCTTCACAAAAATCCTTGAAGTATAGATTTAAGAAAAAACATTTTTATTTCTGGCTTCTCTGGAAGAAACTGAGATTCTGGAATGTCAAGTAACCAGTTCAAGTTTGTCAAGATAGGTAAAATTCCAAAGCCTTCGTCTCTTTCCATCAATTCACATACACCTTTTCTTCTCCTACAACTACAGGTGTTTCTCTCTGTCACTCCCTCTATCTCTGTTTCTGTCTGTCTCTCCGTCTCTACCTAGCTCTGCCTGCCTGTCTTTCTCTATCTTCTCTCTGTCTCTTGTCTCTCTTTCTGTCTGTCTCACACAAGCATGCAAACACACTGTGGCTCCTTCTCTACATCCAGACTTCTTATGTAGTAAGTGACAACATCGGATAAACTCATTCACACTCAGTTGATAGAGACTTAATATACTGCGCCTTCCCTGAGCATTTTAATATAAAAGGGCAGAAAGAGGATGAAGCTTAATAGAAAGAATTGCTTTGTAACTGGATTTTCACAATCTTTAGAGAATGTGGCTTTGGGCTGGAGGCTTTCTCTGAACACTCCAGATAACCCTGGTTAGGAACCCTGCTACCTCCAGTGCTTCCCCCCACCCCCCGCCACACACACACACACACACACACACACACACACTGCTGCTCTCTCTCTCCGTATTATCTCTTCATTGCCATTCAGACTTCACATCTTACCTTCCACCATCCAACCAGTTAAACAGGCACTTTTTTTAAAGGTAATGCTAGTGTAGAAATCAAAATGGTGGTCAAATTCTTTTGACAATTGTGCTACATTTCTGAAGAAACACTTCTGATTTTAACATAGCCCTCTACTTCACATCCTTCTCTTTGTCAGAGGCCTTTTCTTTGGACAAGGGTGTTAATCTGCAGAACAGAATGCCCTGGACGTGGGTTGGATTTATGCTCACTTTTTAACTTTTACTTGAGCAGTTTGACCCAGGTTTTAAATGGACTGAGACAGACGCATCCACCTGCCGTAGCAAACGGGACAGTAAGCACCTTCTTCCATATGGATGACCCAATTCTCCCAGCACAACCCAGAGTGGCCATAACAAGCAACAGAACCTATCGGTTACTTATTTTCAGAAATGACAGCTCAGTAGCAATTATGGGAAAACCAGATCTTTGTTATTAGCAGGAACTCTTGCGTTCGGAGGGACAGTGATAGGCAGCACTCCGACAGGGCATTTCATTATCTAGGGGTAATGTGTCGGCAACCAAGTCATTGCAGCGTGTTCGTTTCAATCTGTCCCACTCAAAAGTAAGCTTTCTCCAAGGCCCGCAGGAAGGTTCCCTGGGGCAGAGGAAGATAAGTGGTACATCAGATCTGCATACTCTTCAGTGGTCTCGTCACATCTTCCCCGGAGCCACGCTAGAGCATCCTGGGGCATCAGACGTCCAAAGTCGCTGCTTTACCTGTCATCTCACAGCGTGCCTCCACACAGCGGTGGTGTCCACCCAGCACCTGATTTCCATGGCAAAGCAGCAGCCTTGACTCCTGCTTGTCAGAGCCCTGCACCACCTGAGAGCTCTTTTCCTGCAGCGCACAACAGCTCCTGGCTGCGCTCTGTGTCTCAAGTGCAAAGTGTCTGCTCCCATCAAATCCTAGCAGAGAACAGGAGCCCCGGGGACCTGCCAAAACATCAGCTGCTGGGGGATTCCTCAGCTTCATCGAGTCCGACCACGAGAAAGTTGCACACTTGGAATGTGTAACTCCGGCTTCCCATAGCAACGTCTTCACAGAGCTCTGAATTTAACATGATGCCCTTGGCTTTGGTCTCCGGTCGGTATGAGAAATGAGCCCATGAAGAATGCCTCTGCATTTCGTGGAGCTGCTCTGGAGGGTCCCATCCATTACGCTGGCTAGTGCCCCACAGAAATACATGAGAAAGGCCTCTTAAGAGAGTTCCATCAATGAGAGGGTGTTTCTTCTAATGAAAGGCTATGCTTCTGTTCATAAGATAGCGACAGCACGTTAATGCACGACAGGTCCTTTTCTGCCTGAGCAGCCAAAAGCCCCGGGCTGAGTTTCCTTCTCTGTGTCAGCGGCTTTCTTGTACGTAATCTTGGGATATAATTATTCCCGCTCTCTATCCTTCTCATTACTCAGCATCTTCCTGGACACAGAGGTAGACATTGTAATGGTTATTCTCACCACACCTCCAAGTTTCTATTTATTATCCTTACTTTATAGGTGAGGAAAATAAGAAAGAGGGAGAAGAAGTGGTTTACCCCAGTCAACAGAGTCCCACTGGGAACTCTGTTAGTGATAAACAACACAGGAGGGAGTGGAGAGAGAGTGCAGAATAGTCGTAGCGCATGCTCTAAGTGAGACCTTCCCCCCGCTGGGGATATTGTTGGTGGGGCACCAGCAAAGCCACTCACTGTGTCCCTGAGCACTTACTCAGCAAACAAGCCCCTTTCATGTCAGGTTAGCCATTATTTTGGACGTGCCTGTGTGAGGACCAAGAAAAATATGTATAATAAGCACTTCCCATAGAATGCAAACATCAACATGAACAGATATAGATCGCGTGTATATATATGCTTTGCCGTATTATTAGGACACGAAACTTAGAAGCCAAGTAATTATAACTTAAGTAATTTGTTTAATACAGCACCTGAAATGACTTGCTGTCAGACAACTATTTCCTGAGAAGATCAAAAAGTATGGTTATTTTACATTTTCCCATTTGGATCCCTTTCAATTCCTGCAGTTTATTAGCTCGCTTCAGTGTCTTTGAGCGTTAGTCAACATTTAAAATGTAGCTTTTTATGATTCTGGGGAAAGCAATTGCTTCCAAGGGAGAAAACATTCTGTAAATTACATGTAAATGTTTTTACTTGGATGAGTTCTTTTGCATCTGTGCAGAGGATCATTTTAATTTACACAAGAATGAAGGTTTTCCGTGATTGAATGTAGTATGCATGCTTGTGTATCTAATTTCCACTTCATTTATACAGGATTCTAGCAGACACAAGGGGCATTTTGTTATAATGTAAGTACTACTTTAAAATAAAATAAAATTAGAATAAAAAGCTAAGGATTAGTGTGCCATTTCTAATTTTATTTCCAAGCTGCCCCTCAGAGTGGGTTGGAGCAGGTCTGAGTCGTGTAATGGGGCATTATGAGGCTCTGCAGATGCAGGCCATAAAGATCTCATCCCAGGAACAAAACAGATGAGAACTCAGAAATGGGACTGATTAAAAACACCAAACCATCTCCTTTTCCTCACAGCTATACCTTTCAGACTCCAGCCAATCCTTCTGATGTAGAAAATGTTCTATAAATCATTGCCCTTTCTTCCTTCCTTAATCTCTGAGATTATGTTGCCTTTTTCAAAATGAGCTGCTTGAAAATCCAAATGACTATGAAGATATCAATTAATTCAGTCTCTTCTCTTTGCAACCCTAAAACCTTTCAGAGAAATAACCAGCTTCTAGTCCCTGTTTATTGATAGTGAAAAAGATGTGACATTTTGACATTAATCAGTTTCTAAGGTGAAGACAAAGGCACAGGTTTTGATGTCCTAACTTTATTGCTCCATTATTGAAAATTTAATAATAAAGGCCACTAAATGTGCAGATGGGTGTGAATATGTGCCTTTTCCCATTTCAGAGCCATAAGACTTCTTTCCTGTTTGTCCTATTAAATCTGCATTATTAAATGCCCCGAATTAATTAAAGGTTATTGCTTACGAGTTCAAATACATACAAACTAGCCAGTTCTAAGTTTTTAGTCTCGGAATTGCTGCTTCTCCTTTATGGCTCCTTTGGTAGGCACAAATAGATTTTTAGGATTTTATGTTTACAGTCCCTTTTTTTTCTAGTAACTTCTTTTCTTTGGCCATCTTGGGAAATAAAGTGATGAAATTTCCCCTGACTTACAGCAGAGAGTATTGAGGGCCTGGAGAAACATGGGCATCTTGCCTGAGATTGCAGTTGGCAAAGATTGCTGATGGTTTACCATTCTTAAATGTGCTAGAGGGCCAGTACGTTTAAGCTAGTGTGGTCCCAGATAGGTTGCAGACCAGTGAACACATGATGTCCTTCCTTTGCATCCACCAAGAGGCCTCCTTCTGACGGGCTTTGCAGTGGAACAGGTAGGAAGCAGAGGCTAGACTCAGGTAGATTTTCCAGTCTTTGCAGTAGCTTTGGGAAGGGCTTCTGTGTTCAGGTGTGGAATCCAGGTGCCCCAGGCTCTGACGTTCCAGTTACTTACTTGCCTGCGGGATCATAATGCATCCCGTCATTAACAACATGCATCTATCCCAAACTATTTCTGACAAATTTCAAACTCCCTAAAGCTCAGGTAATTGTTGAATGTGCATATGGGAAGTCATTCACTTTGAAATAGAAGGGAAGTGTATCCGATAAATGAAAAAAACTTACAACTTCATGTGTATTTCTTTCATAATGGAGTTGGCTCTTGTTGGCCCATCTTATCTCAATTGAATTGTTTTATATTGGAAGTACTCATTTAAAATGCACTAATGATCTAATTCACTTTAATTCCATAGTATTTGGGGTTATCTGCCAAATATTAAATTGAATGACAATACCTAAATAGGATTGCGTGACTTAACTGTCACAATATTTACACCATTCTGGAGTTGTCATCTTGGGAAGGAATAGAAACCTTAAACAATTTAGTCATTACCGCCTTATTTAATAATAGGAGAGGAGCTACTTTTATCTTAGACAATACGGCTACTAATCTTGCTTTCAAATCAGAATCCAATCCTTATGACTTAGAAAGCTTTGAATGATCTTTTTAAAAAGCTTTAAAAATTGTGTACTACTGTGCCAATTAATTCCGGAAGTTTAATCATCAGTATAATTCTTCCTAAAAGTTCTCTGCACTGCCAATATTACTTTTGTCTCTCTGGTGGATCGTAAGGCATCCTCTGCAGTGTTGTGTAAGCCTGGTAAATCTGAAGATGTTTCAGATACACATTCGAAGTTTTACAGCCTTCACTTAGCATCAAGCTCCATCATTAAAGTTTGGCCCTACCCATCTTTCCTTAAAAATAATATAAAATAAGGCTGGATCAAAATGGTAGCTGTACCTCCCTCTCGTACTTCCTTTACCCATGTTCCTTGAAATAAGAAAGTAGAGTTGGTAAGAATTTAGCCTTCTGGTAAACAAGAAAGTGTGTCATGAGGGAACCAGAAATTCTGAGGAACTGCAAAAAATTTAAAAAGCAAACCGTATCAGATCCACAGAGAAAGGGAATAGTAAAAAAAAAAAAGCAAAAGCAAAAACAACAGCACAGCTAGATTAAATCCAGGAGAGGACTACCATGGGACATGAATTTTACAGGGATATTACAGGGGTACTCCAAGCTCAAGAACGATGAACACAAGTAGTTTGAAAGTGCCTCGGAGCAACGACTGTGGTTAGTGTGCAGCTAATGGACTGGGGCCAGCCTGGCCGGTGAGTCCTTTTTCATCCCTTCCTTACGCTGTGGGCAACATAACAGCCTAGCTGGTTTCATGGGGGAACTCTACTATGTTTAAAGAGCATATAATTCCTATATTACCTCAATAATTCCAGAGAAGATAAAATATTTGAAAGCTTTCCAACTCATTCTTTAAGCTAGCATAACAGAAAAAAAGTACTAGAAAAGAAGAATCAAGCTACAATTTAAGATGGTTTCTGAACTTAGATGCAAAAATCCTGAATAAAATACTTGCAAATTAAATCCAGCAATGTATTAGTGAGGGCATTTCCCAGGAATTCAATGATGAATCATCATTGATTATTCACTGCATTATAATGTATTGGAAATAATATCACCTCCTTAACAGATTTTTAAAATCAAATTCATATGCTCATCTGTATGAATGCCAAAATTGCATTTGATGTAATTCAATAGCAAATGCTGAGCAAAGCAACGAAATGAAAAGAGTCACGCAAACCCAAAAGAAAACAAAAAAACCCTCAAAGTATACCAAGAAAAGAAAGAAAACTTGATCAAGGGCATCTATCAAAAATGAAACCAAATTTTGAAGACTATTCTTGGAGGAGAGAAATGTCCATGTGGCTCACAGCCTCCAAGGCAACCTCCCCCGCTTAGTGTTTAGACGTTGTGTGATCTCCTCCCTAGAGAGTGGGAGAACTTGTGTCTAACCAACAGAACATGACAGAAGTGATGGGATGTCACTCCCATGACTATGCTACATACTATGGAATAAGGGATGAAATGCCATGCCTGCATCATGGAATGTTATGTAAGACTCCATCCTGCTAGCAGATTCATTCTTTCTCCCTCTTCTACTGGCCTTAAAGATGCAAGCTGCCACTTTGTACACAGCCTACAGAAAGGTCCACATGACCGGGAACCGTGGGTGGCATGTAGGAGCCGAGGAAAGCCTCTAGCTCACAGTGAGCAGAAGTTCTAAAGATCTCAGCCCTACTGCTGCAAGAAAATGACTTCTGTCAACAATTCAAGGAGCTGGTAGGTGGATTCTTGTCCAGCTGAACCACCGCACGAGGATGCAGCCCTGCTGAAAACTTGATTGTAGGTTCTGAGACACTGATGCAGAAAAACCAGCTTAGTCATGCCCAGACTCCTAACCCACACAAACTGCGAGAAAATAACTGTGCTGTTTTACAAGTGTTGAAGAGGTTGTGGAGGAAAAGGAACCCTCATTCGCTGCTGGGAATGTAAACTGGTACAGCCAATATGGAAAACAATATGGAGGCCCCTCAAAAAATTAAGAATAGGGTTATTATATGACCCAGCAACCCCTTTTCTGGGTATCTACTCGAAAAATTTCAAAACATTTACTTGCAAACATGTATGCACCCCAATGTTCACTGCAGCATTATTCACAGTGGCCAAGGCATGAAAACAACCTAAGTGTACTTCGACAGGTGATTGGATAAAGAAGATGTGATACATCTATAAGATGGAATACTACTCAACCGTAGGAAAAGATGAGGTACTAGCATTTGCAACAACATGGAAGGATCTTGAGAATATCATGCAAAGTGAAATAGGTCAGACAGGAAGAGTTAAGTACCACATGATTTCACCCATATGTAGGAGATAAAAGAGAAAGCAACAAAGGAACAAACAAGAAACACAAACAGAAACTCATGGACACAGACAATGGCATGGTGGTTACCGGAGGGGAGGGGCGTAGACAGTAGTAAAGGGTAAAGGGGGTGAAATAGATGGTGACGCAGGAGGTTTGACTGTGGGTAGTAAATACACAATACGATATAGAGACGATATGTCATAGAATTATATACTTGAAACCTGGATACTTTTATTATCCATTGCCACTCCAATACATTTAATTTAAAAAATAAAAAAAACAACTATTTTCAGACTATAAGATGCACCTCCCAAATTTGGGAGGAATAATGGTTGTTAATGCTGCTGTTGAGTTCTGTTTACATTTACATTGGTGAAATATGATGTTATTTATGTCATTAAATATTTTACTACATTTTTGGCTTCAAAATTTTTTCCTACTTTCCTCCTCTAAAACCTAGGTGCATCTTATAGTCCAAAAAACATGATAATTAAAAAATTTACAATAATAAGTAATATAATCTATTATTACCATTAGTTTTTTAATGCTTAAGGATTTTTAATGATGTGATTTGGAGCACGTTATTGGTATTTAATGAACTGCATGTCTACTGTGTACAATTGGATAAAAGTTGACACGTAGATATCCATACAGGTATAGATATAGATATACACTATAGAGATATATCTGTGACGCCACACTAATCAAGATAAAAATCACAACCATTACCCCCAAAATTTCTCCTGGGCCCCTCAGTAAACCCTCCCTCCTCCCATCGCACTTTAACTTCTCTTGACAACCGCTGATCTGCTCTCTCTCACTTCAGATCAGTTTGCATCTTCAAGAATTCTAGAACGTCCTCTCTTTTTTTTGGTCTGGTTTCTTTCACTTGATATAATTATTTTCAGATTCACTTGTGTGAAATTATACATTAATAATGTGTTCCTCTTTTATTGTCGAATAGTGTTTCATTAGATAGAGACACAGCAACGTGTTTCTCTTCCACCTGTTGATGGACTTGTGGGTTGTTTCCCACTTGGGGCTGTACCAGGCAGTTCTGTGAACACTCGTGCACAGGTCTTTGTTTACACACGTGCTTCCATGAACACTCGTGCGCAGGCCTTTGTTTACGCACGTGCTTCCATTTGTCTTGGGTAAATACCTAGGAGCAAAGGAAGTGGATCATATGATATGTGTGTGTTTAAATTTTAAGAAAAGGTCAATCTGTTTTCCAAAATGGTCATACTATTTTACAATTCCACAAGCAGGGTGTGAGTTTCAGATCTTCTGCCTTTTCACCAACACTTGGTATATTCAGTCATTTTAATTGTAGCCATTGTAGAATGCAAGTAGTAATATCTCATAGTGATTTTTAATTGCATATACCTGATACCTGTGATGTTGGGTATCTTTTCATGTGCATATTTTCAATCCATATATCTTCTTTAGTAACGTGTCTGTTCAAATTCTTTTGCTCTTTTTATCTTGGTTAATATGTTTCTTATTACCAAGTTTTGAGAGCTTTAATGTATTTTAGATTTATAAAATCTTCTATCCAGTACGTGATTTGAAACTGTTTTTTCCTATCAGTAGGTTGTCTTTTCATTCTTTTGCTGGGATCTTTCAAACAGCAGTTTTTTATTTTGGTAAAGTTTAATTTATCACTTGTTCTTTTATGGGTAAGTTTTTGGTGTTATATTTAGAGCCTTATTCTAACAGGTATTTTCATGATATCATGAATTTTAGGTTGACGACATTATTCTTGAAATGCTTATTAGGTTGTTGCTGCAGTGTCTTTTAGCTTGAATTATTTCCAGTGAGAAGTCTGCTGCTATTCTTTTTTCTTTAGAAAATAATGACTATTTTCTCTGGCTGCATTTAAGATCTTCTTCTTTTAACCAATTTGATTATGATGTGCCTTAATGTATTCCTATCTCTTGTGCTAATGGTTTGTTGAACTCCTTGGATCTGGAGTCTATAACACTATAAATATTTTCATAAATTACGAAAGGTTTTGGACAGGTTTTCTTCAAATATTTTGTTGGTTGCTCCACACTCTCCTTATCTCTGTGTGCTCCAGTGATACGTATTTGACAACCTGAAGTCGCCTTCAGCTTCAATCTAGTCATTCTTTTTCCAATCTAGTCATTCTTACAGTTTGTTTAATTTTGAACAGTTTCTATTGCTGTGTTTTTACGTTTACTCTTTTTTCTTTGGCAATGATGAGTCTGACATTAATCACATTCACTGTAGTTGTATCTCACACATTTTTCTCATCCTTAGAAGTTTTATTGGGATTTTTAAAATATCCTTTATACCTCTACTTAACACGTCCAGTCTTTCCTCTAGCTTCTCAAACATATGGAACACAGTTGTAGTAACGGCTTCAGCATCCTTGTCTGCTAGTTCTAAAATCTGTGTTGTTTCTGGGTCAGTTTGATTGATTAATTATGCTCCTCATTAAGGGTTGTATATTTTGGCTTCTTTGCATGCTGTATAATTTATTATTAGATGCCAAACATTTTGCATGTTGCCCTATCGATTGCTGGATTTTTGTATTCCTATAAATATTCTTCAGCTTTGTTCTGCCACATAATTAAGTTACTTGGAGATGCTTTGATCCCTTTGGATCATGACTGGGGCAAGACCCTTAGTATTCTAATTAACAGTCTCAGATTGTGAAGTCTCATGACCTGGCTGTTGGGAGACATGCTACTCTGGCCCTGTGTGGGCGCTGGGCACTGTCCACTCTAAACCTGTGTGCTGGCTCTTCCCCTGGCCTCAGTTTCCTCATAGACATGCATGTGTCCAAACTCGAGTGAATCCTCACGGGGAACCCTCGGCAGGTCTCTGCCGTTGTCCCTCGGTGCAGCTGCTCCTCTCTCTGCTATGCTGCCCCTCCTGGAGTCTCCACTTGTCACTTCAAGTCAGGAGGACCACCGACTCCTGTGGGGTCCCCTTTCTGCACCATGCCTGGAAAGTCTGTCTCGATGCTCATCTGGGGCAATCATGGTGTCACCTCTGATAAAATTTTTTTAAATTTCTGAACCAGAAAGGAGAACACTATAAACAAGTATAAAAGGCAAATGTAAAATTGAGGAAAAATACCTGTGACATGTAGCAGGAAAAAAAGATTAATATTGAAAATTTAGGAAATACAAATTAATAAGAAAAAATAGTAACCAAAGATAATAATGGTCAAATTCACAGAATAAGAAATATTTATATGGCTCAAAAATATAAACTTATAACTGATCTACTTAATCACCAAAGTAATATAAATGAGATATAATATTTTTAATTATCTGATAGTAAAGAATAAAAAGATCAATAAATTTCAGTATTGGCTCAAATTCATGGAAACAGAGACTCATAGATACTATGTAGAATAATGTATATTGGGGCAACTTTTTTAGAGGGAAGTTAAACAATTTCTATTAAAATACTTTGCATATGCTCTTTGAATTAACAATTCTAGTTAAAGAGTTCTGTATTTATACCTATTTGCATATGTGCATAAACATTTTCAAAGAAGTATTTACAAAAAATAAAATTGGAAACAACCTACATAATCATCTATTAACAAGGCATAATGCACCATGGTGTATGCATATTATGGAAAGCCCCCTCTCTCTACACACACACACACACACACACACACACACACACACACACACACACACACATATATATGATATACATATATACCCTATAGCGCAGGTGGTAAACACAAGGCCCATGGGCCAAGTCCCATCCTCCACCTCGTTTTCTCTGGCCTGGCACCTTGTTTGTACCCAGGGGCAGTGCCCAGCTCTTGCTTAACTGTTAAGGAGCAGTTACATTCACACATTCCTAAAATTACATTCGGCCCTTTGAAGGCAACCTCGAGGCTGCTGTGGCCCCTGGTGAAAATGAGTTTGACACCCCTGCTCTATAGGATTTGACACCTGACTATTTCTAAAGATACGGTTAAGTGAAAAACAGCAGAATAATACATAAAGTAAAATCCCACTTATGTTTTAATAAATAACCTTATATACTCTTATATAAGAGTATATATTTTGGGGAAGATTGTAAAACATTAAGAAGACTGGAAGGCAATGAATCGAATGGTCAGCCATGATTGCCTGTGGGAATGTGGGGAGCGGGTTGAAAGGATACTTCCATACTCTGTATAACTTCTGTATTGGTTGAATTCTTAGCACGGGCAGTCTCTGTACTTTATTACTTGTGTAATTATAAAATTAAAACATGGGAAAACTGAATCCCAAAATAAAGGGGAGAAAAAGAAGAGAAAAAAATGAAAACAAGACAAGATGCAATTCCAGGATTTATAATTGACTGATAGAGGTCATGTGGAATCCCTAAAGTCGGTTTACAAATGTGGTCAGTTTGGGGCGCCATAGGTTACAGAGGAATGCAGTGGGATTTTAAGGGCCTTGTAAGTAGTCATTACTCATTTGAGGAATGTAGATTTGGGGGTGAATGATGCAATTAAATGCATAAAAGAAGCAATTCCTTTTGAGGGTCAGGGAAAGCAGAGACTTTCAAATCTTCATCTGATTGCTAAGGACAGGTAATATTACAAAATCTATGTAAGAAAATTAAATTTAAAAATGAGAAATCCGTTTCTGAACTCATTTAAGCTTGCTCCCCAGATCTAGGACGAAAGCTCATCAGTTGCAAATCCTCAGTGCTTTCCATGCTGATGGAGTTTAAATTAAAACAACAACAAAAATCTGGAGTTCGGTGGGGAAGCAAAAGTTCATTATGTGAGCCTCATGGCCAGAGATGCCTTGGGGGCTGGAAGGGCAGCGGCTAGGTCCAGCATCCTTTCATATTCTTGGTGTCTGTGGAATGCTTGTTTAAGCAAGAATTTGTCATGGGGGTAGCAGCCCTCTGCAGTCCTCAGGATGCCTGACAGCAAGTCTGATCGTGTTGTACAGCTAGCCTCGGGCTGACAGTGACAGAGGAGGCAGGCTCTCCCCTGTTGGTGACACTCCCCGCCTGAAACCATTCTCCCTCTTGTGCCCTCCCTCCCACACCCCTTTCTTCTTCTTGCTCACTGTCCCTCTTGCTCACTTGCTCGCTACTGCTCGTTCTTCTCATTCCTTCCTTCCTTTGTTCTTTTATTGTTTTACTCAACCCATAGCAATTTATTGAGCACTTACTGTGTTAGGCGTTGTTACAGAGGAGATGCTGAAAGAACAGCAGTTAAACACAACACAGGAAAAGCCTTCATGGAAATGACTCCTTCCTTCTTAATCTATTTTCAGAAATCAAACTTCTGATTCTAAAAATTGGCTTTCCGATCAGGGAGAGCATATCCTGACCAGTCGTGAATTTCTAGCTGTATTTTCTATAGGCACTTGTATTATATGTTGCAAATGAATTAACATTTTGGTTTACAAACCAAGCTCTCATTGGTTAAACTTAGTATGAATTAAACTCTTCAGATAGAATTCTACTTGCATTGACAAAATTCAGATTAGGAATTTATGAATTGAAGTGTTATATCCAAAGTTACACTGCCCTAAAGTTTGGGATTTCTCCTTGAATAACATCTTTCCCCGTCTCTGGAATGCCTCATTGTTACCCCGTCCTTAGTGAACAGCTCCACCATTACTTAATTAAAGAGAAAAAGATCAGAGAGTTTGGCATAGAGGCAAGAAGGGAGAGAAGGCAGCCTAACACAGAGAGACAGATCCAGGGTGGTCGTGGTTAGAGGCAGACACAATCTGCTCACACATTTAAAAATTCCTCCAGATCAGATGTAGGTCCTTCCTCAAATTCACTTTAATCTATTGCCATAACTATAATAGCCCTTTCTGAGCTTCCAAAAATATACTCTAGGCCACTTCAATCATTGGTAGTTTTTAATAAAAATAACTATCATGTAAAAAATTATGTGCATGGAACCCTCAGAGTGTTTCACAAACTAATTTGTACCGTGTATCCTCACACCCACACCAGGATGTAGGTGGGATTATTATCCCATTGTACATAGGAGGAAACTGAGACTTAGAAAAGCTATATAACTTATCCAAAGTTATTTAGTTAGCAAATTGTGGATCCAGAATTTGAAACCAGAATCTGACTTTAGACCTCAGGCCCTTATCCACTGCACTCAGCTGGCAGTTATATTATTTAAACTAATATAGAAATCATTGTATAACATGGGATGAAACCCACAAATTTGTCATAAGGATGAAATGGCACATTCGGTATAAAGCACTTAGTAGGACTCTGGATGTTGATCTGTCATCCCTGAATAAGCTCCAATTTTATAACCTCTCTCTTAAATGCGATGGCTTTTACAGGGTAAGTTCTGAGCAGCCCAGAATATATTGATACTATCACTTCATCGGTTCTGTACATAGACTTCTGTGCAGCAGATTATGAGTGCATTACATTTTTAGCATTCATATTAAACCGATGTTCATATTAAATTTACAGTCATCCAAAATTGATTTTTAGAAGATGAACTATTCTTAAGCAGGTCATTCCCATTTTTGTATTTGCGAAGAAGTAATTTTAGTGTATTTCTGTCCTAGTCAGCCGGGGCCGCCGTAACAAAATACCATTGACTGGCTGGCGTATAAACAACAGGAGTTTATTGCGAACAGTTCTGGAGGATGGGACTGCAAGATCAGGGTGTCAGGGCGGCTGCATTCTGACGAATTCTTCTGGATTGCAGACTGTCGGCGTCTCTTTCTGTCTTCATGTGGCAGAGGGCAGAGAGGGGAACCAGGCTCTCTTGTGACTCTTATGAGGACACGAATGCCATTCATGAGGGCACTGCTCTCATGACCTCATCTCACCCTAATTACCTCCCCAAAGCCCTACCTGCTAACACCATCATACCAGGGGAGGTGGAGGGGTTTTGACACGTGAATAGGGCAGTGGCGGGGAGGGGTGGGGCGAGCAGGAAGGAAGACACAAGAATTCAGTCCACAACAACTACTTTCTAGTCTTTTCTCTAGACACAAATTTACATACACACATTTATATAGACATGCATGTGTGTGTTGTTATTATAACTTCATTTTTCTTAGTACATGTATCGTGAATATTTCTCCATGTCAGGAAAGATCCTTTTAAAACATTGTTTTTAATAGCTGCATAGTACTTTATTACACAAGTGTACTTGATTTAATCAATCATCTATTAGTAGACTTTTACCCTTTCTCAGATTTCTAGCATCCCTGTTTTAAATGTTGACTCCTTCTGTCTCCTAGATAAATAATTTCAAAATCTTCCCAGTTCCAAGTGAGGCATTCTTGTTCTCAGACTGTTGTTCAAAGATGCCAGAGGTATGTCAGCAAGACCTATGGAAGGGAGATGTTTTGCTAAGCAGTGTTTTTGCTTCCTCTAATGTAATTCTTTGCAAAGTACCATATTAAACACGGCAGAAATAGACCCCATTTTATCTCTAAGGACATTAATATGCATATGAGTTTTTTGCACATAGTTTTAGATTTACATATAATTAATATCTGTAGTGTGTTTTACCATATTTAAGCCATATAAATGAGTTCATATAATCCTCATGAGAAGCCCATTTTACAAATGAAGTAACTGAGACACATTTCCAAACCACCAGACCAATAAGTAGCAGAGAAGGGAGTCACTGCTGAATTTTATGATTCTAAACTCTGTGTTCCCTTCTGTCTAGATGAGGATTATCATTGGATTCATTAGCATTTCAGCAATAGGAGGTATTAGCATATCAACAGGCTGCCCAAGGCAAAGTGGAGTTTTCTCATCTTACCTCTCATTAATAAAGATTATTTTGTGGGAAGGAATTGCTGCAGAACTCGATTAGTTGAAGACCAATGGCCTAGGAGATCCAAGATGGTGGTAGAGCAGGTGGAAGCTACACTCACCCCCTCCCAGGACTAAACGGCAGTTACAACTAAAATATAAAGCAATCAACCTGAATAACCAACTGAAGACTAGCTCAAGAGAAGTCTTATAACCAATAATTCATGAAAAAAGCCACATTGGGGCTGCTAGGAAGGGCAGAGACGTGAAAGGGGCTGGCCCCACTCCCATGGGCAGTGGCTGAGATCCCAGATGGATATCTCAGCTGCAAAGCTTCCCCTGAGAAATGTGGGGTTTCAGCCGCACACCAGGCTCTCCAGTCCAGAACACCAGAGCTTGGAAGAGGACTCCCCATGAAATCTGGCTGTGAAAATCAGCAGGGATTCCACCTGCCAGGGAAAGACAAGAGTCTGCTAAAGACACAGGCATCCTCTTAAAGGGCCAACACACAAAATCTCACTCAAAGCCACTTGCCCTGGGCTCTGATGGAGGAAGTGTGGAGCAGACTAGAGTCATGTGAGGAGAGAGTGAGGTTTGTGACTCTGGGGAGAGAGCTGAGGGGACAGCCGCTGGGAGCCCTGTGCTGAGTCCCACTCCCACATCATAGAGGCCATCTTTCTTGGGTGGAGCACTTCCCTCCATATAGCATCAGCCTGGGAGAAAGCAATAGCCCCACCCTTGTTACTCCCTATTGCCCCACCCTGGGGAACTTGTGCCCTGCTGAGGAGTCAGCTGCCTGGGCTGGAGTGTAGAAGTCTAGGCAGACCCAGAGGGTGTCAGTGACTGACTTGTGTTGTTTGGGGATGGGGGCCATTCCCTTCACTTTCCTGCAAACCTGACTGGTGCCTCCCCTTCATGGGGTATTTGCTAGCCCCACTCTCCAGGCTCCTGACGGCCCCACCCTCCTAGCTCCTGATGGCACCACCCTGCTGAAGTCTTTGCAGAATCCAGAACAGACTGAGTTATTTGGCTCTAGGATGAGGACTATTTTTTTTCTAGCAGCCTGACCAGTGCAGTATCCTTTTTTCACACAGCCAAATTTTGGTCTTCTTGGGCCTAACAAACTCTCTGGCCTCGCCCTGAGAACCCCCTACCACAAAGGTATGTGAGCACCAAGCTGGTGGCAGCTAGGCCAGCAATACCCTGGGATATTTG
>PVKM010026066.1:0-19564 GCA_004027735.1 Carollia perspicillata | reverse complement strand
GGAAATGGTCCTCTGAGCTCTGAGAACCATCCCTCCCCTCCCAGAGTCACTCCCTCTTCAAGACCTCCCTCAGATGGGGGAACTCTCACCTTGTGCCCAGGCCTCAAATTTCTAGCCCGTGTTTGAGCCAAGAGGGACTCCGTAAGCTCCCAGAGCTTTCGAGGGCACCCCCACCCCGACGCCTCAGACAGTCTAGAACCTCAGCCCTGGGTGTGTTCAGGCTCCCAGGACTTCTCTTCAGCCCTGAGCCCATTTAGTTTTTCACCCTCTGAATCGAAAAACCTTCCTTTGTGGGGCCTCAAGAAAGGCCCTGGGGTCCAGATGGGGCTCAGAGACCTCTGTGCAGTTAGCTCTCCTAGAAGGGGACGAACGTGAGCTGGAGACTCCAGAGGAGGAAGCAAAGGACCTCCTGAGTGTGCTCCTACGGGTAGAATCAGACCCAACTGATCCTTGTCCAGTAGAGGGTTGGGCTTATGATAGGTGCTCATTCGTTTGTGTAAAAATACTCAGGAGTTGACACTGCAAGTTGACAGATACCAGGTGCTAAAGGGCCCTACTGACCTCTCCAGCACACAATAAGCACTCAATAAATGCTGAATGCATACACGCATGGGATACATGCATTCCCAACAAGCTCTGCACATTCACTCTCTCCTGCCTGTAATCAGCCAGCACACAAGCCTTTGTTCCAGATGAACCACATGCAGGCATCAAACCCTGCTCGGCTGAGACCTACAGCTCACACACCCGCCAAACACGCGGCTGCAGTCAATGGCATCCATATGCACACACACTTAATAAACACCCAGATTCAACCCACATGTCAGACACACAGCTCAAGATCTCTGGGCCCCTGGCTGTACGCATAGGCATAGCATGCTGCATACGCACCGTGCTGTGGACACACTAGGGACTCACTCCAAGATCATACATCACAGGACAGCCAGTGAAAAGAACCTATGTAAGAGGGTACCTGGAGTGTTGCCTGGCAGAGAAAAGTGAGGGACAGGATAGGCATCAATGATGGGTGTTCTAGGTCATGGAGGGCCCCCTGGACCACTGTGGAGGCATTTTCCCTACGTAAAATGAGGAAAGGGGAGTTGTTGGCAGAAGGGATATAACCAACATGACAGGGGAAATATCTTGAATAAGGGACAATACTTAGGAGTATTCTAAGAAAAATGATAGAGCTCGTTTGAGGGTGGTGGTACGACAGGGGAGGGGTGGAAAGTACTCCTAGTCAGTAGATACTTTGCGGGTAGTGCCAACAGGAGATGCAACAGATGGGTGTTGGAGTGAGGCAGAGGGAGGCCAGGGTTCTTGGCCTAGCCCTGTTGCCTGCTATACCTGGGATGGGGTACCAGCAGATGGGGGACCTGGAGGGTCAAAGAAGATTACTGCAGACCCTCACCCAATAATAATGACCTGTGGTCTGGCAGACCCCACAAGCAGAGACACAGCAGACAGAGTCCTGAGGCCTAGCCACCATCTGGACAACAGCTGGCATGGCTCTCCCAGAGGCAGGGGCCTTGCCACCTGCTCCCCTGTTCTGAACCAGCTGTGGGACTCACGGCCCCAGGTTGGAGCTCAGAAGCCTCCTTGTAACCCCCAGGTGTTGCAGAAGAGGAAACTGAGGCTCGGGGCAGGGGTAAGGGATGCCTTGTTTTCTATAGCCTAATGCTGGGGCCTCCTCCACCTGTCTGCTCTTTGCCATTGAGCGGCCTTAGAGTGAGCTACAGGTACTCCTAGTGCCCACTTTTGCTTCTCTATAAACTAGACAGGTCAACATCTGATAAATACTATTATCACACTGAGCTCTGCACCCACTTCTTACTAGCCATGAGGTTTTGGACAGTTTACTCCAGCTCTTTATACCTCAGTTTCTCCATCTTTAAAATGACCCTGGGCAGAGGTCAGGATGAAATAAACAACGCACTTGTGCTCAGGACAACTCAGTTAGTAGCCCAAGGCAGCTCACAGCACTTCCCCTCTCCCACACCCACCCTCTGCCCTCCAGCACTACTCGATTTTCCGCCTAACTAACAAAGTCCTTATTTGAGTTTTCCTTTTTTAAATTGAGATATAATTCTCACGGCATAAAATTTACCATTTTAAAGTGTACAATTCAATGGCATTTAGTGCATTCACAATGTCATGCAACCATCACATCCATGTAGTTCCAAAACATTTCCATCATCCCAAAAGGAGACCCTCTCCCCATTAGCACTCACTCTCCATGCCTGCTCCCCCAGTACCTGGCAACCACTGATCTGTTTTGTGTCCCTATGGGTTTACCTGTTCTGAATATTTCATATAAATGGGATAACATGTGTCCTCCTGGATCTGGCTTATTTTATTCACCATAATATTTATGAGGTTCATCCACATTACAGCATGTATCAGTGCTTCGCTCCTTTTTATAACTACAATTCCATTGTATGGATGGACCACATTTTGTTCATTCATTGATCTGTTGATGGACACTTGGGTCGTTTCTTCCTTTTGGCTATTGTAAATAGTGTGCTGTAAACATGTGTGTACATGTATTTGTTAAGCACCCGATTTTAATCCTCTGCCAGTTTTACAGATAAGAAAACTGGATCTTAGGGGTGGTAAATTAGCATTCAGGACTGTGGATATGATTTGATTCTGGCTTCTGCCAGACAGGTGAGACCGTGGGCCTGGGGAACTACCAGGACCCCTGCCTCAGAGGAAGAGTTCCTGGAGGCCCTGGAGGCCCTGTGGCAGCACTCGGTCCACATCAGCCATTACATTATTCATAGTGATGGGGGTTGGCTTCTGGGGCTCCTCCCTAGCCCAGAGCCCACTTTCCATGGGAATAAATCACTGGGGACTGCTTTGCCCACCTCCCATGAGGTCCTCCTGGGGATGGCTCACCTCTAGGAAGCAATTCTGGCACTGCCTGGCTGTGACTCTCATTGCCCCCAGCACCCCAACTAAGGTGGGGGCCTCAAGAGCTGCCTCTGTCGCAGCCTCTCATAGAGTCTACTCCCTAAGGGCCCATAGCCCAAAGCCCTTACTGTGTGACTGCAGGAGCCCCTCACCCTCTGCACTTGACTTTCTCCACCATCCAGGAAGGAATGATGTGAAACTGGTGATTCTTTTCTCGGGGACAATTAGCAGCCTATTTTGGATATTTGATTATTTGACTCAGAGCCTTTTTGGAGGAGGGGAAACTAATTCTTCCTGAGGGAATGATTGAGTTCATTCCCATTTCACAGATGGGGAAACTGAGATCCAGAGAACCTAAGAGTTCTTGCTTAGCCAAGAGTCACAATGATCCATTCATGCACCATGTATTTACAATGTGCCAGATGCTGCCCAGGGCTGAGTCAGGAAGAAAACAAAGTCTCTGTCCTTAGGGGAACTGGCATTCCAGGGGGAGGTCAGATGGTAAGCAAGAAAAGGAGATGCATACCAGTTCCTCCAAAAGTTCCTTATGGACCTACCCTGTGATCCAGCCATTCCATTCTGAGGTATGTGCCCAAGACAAGTGAAAGCAGGGACTGCAAAGATCCTATTTCCAAATAAGGTCACATTCTGAGGTTCAAGTAGACATAAAATAAGGAGGGTAGTGACTCCATTTAACCCACTACAGGTCTTTACCAACAGAAAAAAAGACATGGTTTCATCGAAGAGGTGAACACAAATGGTCATAACAGCCCTAAACTGGAAACATCTAAGGATTCTCCAACAGGTTGATGGATAAACAAATGATATATTCACACAATGGAATACTATGGAGCAAGGAAAAAACCAAACCAGTGCTACATGCATCCCACAGGTGGGTCTCGCCAATATTCAGTGAAAGAAACAGACATGTAGAGGACACACTGTGTGATTCCACTTATGAAAGTTCACAGACAGGCCATGCTAATCTGTGTTGACAGGTTGGGACAGGGGCCACCTAGTGTGGATCATCAGGGAGGGAAGTCATTGACCACAAAGAAGCATGGAGGCTTGAAGTGATGGAAATGTTCTATTCCTTGATTATGGAACAACAGGGGGGTTTACATCTGTCAAAACTCATCGAGCACTTAAAATGGTTGCATTATTAAAGTAAATTTTGCTTCATTAAGGTTGATTTTTTATTATTTTTTAGTATTTTTAAAGACTTTATTTATTTATTTTTAGAGAGAGGGGAAGGGAGGGAGGAAAACATTGATGTGTGAGAGAAACATTGATTGGTTGCCTTTCGCACACCCCCCAGCTGAGGACCTGGCCCACAATCCCGGCATGACCCCTGATGAGGAATCGAACCAGCGACATTTGGGTTCGCAGGTTGATGCTCAGTCCACTGAGCCACCGCAGCAAGGGCTGATTTGATTTGTTTTGTTTTTTAAACAAAAATAAAACAGGTCAGATGGAGCCAAGGTGACAGAGGTAAGACCCGGCGCTACCTCTCGGGGGTGACCAACTGGGAAGGAGCATGAGGGAGCCCCCAGGGACTAGAGTGGCTCTGTACTTAGGTCACAGTAGTGTAAACATTCCTGATTCTGTACAGTAAAAAATGAGTGCATGTTGCTGTTTGTAAATTACACCTCAGTTAAAAAGAAAGACCCAAAGGCTCAGAGTAGCTTGCCTAGGGCCCCACTGGGAGAATGTCAGAGCCATCCTACCCTAGAGCTCCCCACCACCTCTTGGTCTCACTCATGCTGTCTCCTTCCATTAGACCAACACACACATTATGTGCCTGCTATGTGCCAGGTGCTGGGCTGTAAGCATGCCAGGCAAGATCCCTGCCCTCATGTTCCAAAATACTCTGGGATGTATATTCTAATGGGAAAGCCAAACCTGAGACACACAAACTTATCAACGACCAAGGCCTTTCCTGATGGTGATAATTGCCATGAAGGCAACAGGCTGAGAGTGACCAAGTGAGAGGTGGGGGCTGCTTTAGCCATAAGTTAGGGACAGCCTCTTTTAGGAGGTGATATCCAGCTTTAATAAAAGCAGGGGACAGGATATTCTAGAATGTTCCAGGACATTCCAGAACATTGTGGAAGGGCCTAGAATGTTCCAGAACATTTCAGGAGGCACTAATGTGCAGGCCCCAGAAAAAGCCTGAGAGACAGAGATAAGAAACCACATTGGGTGGGGTGACATGGGCAAGGCTTGGAGCAAGGAGGGAGAGCGTAGACAAAGATGTATTAAAAGCAGCCTCCTGGAGTATGGGACACAGCTGCGACTGAGACTGCTCACGTGTCACATCTGGAAGGGGGAACATTTATTAAACCAATCATCACACAAGCAAAGAAGTAATAACATAATTGTCAACATGATAGAGGCTTGAGTCAGGGCATAGTGACTTAGAGGGGCCAGGCTCAGTCAGAAGGACAGGGAGAGACATTCAGGCTGAAGAGATGCCCAGGAAGAAAGCAGAGTCTTCCAGGCAGAGGGAATAGCCTGTGTGGGGACCTTGAGGAGAAAAAAATGCTGGGAGCCACATACAGCCTGGTAGGACTGAGTGTGAAGAGGGTGGTGGGCAGAGTTACATAACACAGACCCACGGAGGCCTCGGCTTCCCCATTGGGCTCATGCTTGGCTTTGAGCAGGGACCTGGGCAGCCTCTAGCTGGAGCCTAGCCTACACCTCCCCGACACACACAGAGAAGGGAAAAACATGAGTCCCCATCCTTCCCTCCTAGCACTGAAGGAGGATCACAGGGACACCTCACTTGTCTGCCTCCCTTCTTCAGCAGATTGCCTCCCACAGCCCAGAACTCAGGCCTGTTACCAGGAAAACGGTAGCCAGTTGCCATGGCAACCCTGAGCTGTGAGGACACATGGCCACTCCTGCCTACTGCCATGATGCCAGCCACCACCCACCATCCACCAGGTCTGCTTTGGGTGCAGGAGGAAGGCAGAGGGAGGACCGAGAGGGGTCAGCTTCCCAGATGCCTCACAGAGCTGAGAGAGCAGAGAAGAAAACCGAGACTTAGAGAGCTGTGGTGAGGCTCTCTAAGGGCTCCTCCTCAAGGTCACTTCTGCTGGCCCCCATCTGGGAAAAGACCCCCAGATGAAGGCAAAGGGGTCTCTCTCCTGTGACTCTAGAAAGGGCCCAAAGGCCTTTGTGTGGCACTTGGGCCCCTCCCCCAGTGAAGCCCTCAAAGGGGCAGGTGATATGAGCAGGGATTACTTTTCTTGGCACACACACCCTCATGCACCTGGGACTCCCTCCCTTCTCCCAATATTCTATCCACTCCTCAAAACCCAAGTCAGTTGTCCCCTCTTTCAGGAGGCCATCACTCCTCACCTTCTTGGAAGGGACTCCTTTTCCCTCTTCACACTCCCACAGCACTCGCAGTTTCTACCCTCATCACCTAACATTATTCATTGCACATCTACGAGGCATTCACTGGTCCAGCACTGGGCTTTAAGAAGTAATGCACTAGCCCTGACTGGTATGGTTCAGTGGGTTGGGTATCATCTCGCAAACCAAAAGATCACTGGTTTGATTTCCAGTCAGGGCATATGCATAGGTTGCGGGCCAGGTACTGGTTGGAGGCATGCTTTAAAAAAAAAAAAGAAAAAAGAAAGAAAGAATGCACTAGACACACACAGCAGCAAACAAACAAAAGAGAGTCTTGAGAGAGAGGAGGGAGGGCAAAGAGACAGGGATCAGTCACAACTTTTCAGTTCTAAGAAACTGAATGCAAACTGACATAACCAAAACCAAGGGGAATGTGGGCTTCAGGCACAGCTTGATCCAGGATTTCCAGTAATATGATGAGGACAAAGTCTCTCTCCATCTGTCTGGAAGTCTATCACTTTGGTGACATATGACCTTTGGCAGCTCCAGACTTATATCCCCCCCAGCTCAGCAATCCCAGTTAACAGGGATGTCTCTCTCCCAAGAAATCCCACCGATACCAGAGGAGGCTTGCATCATGCTGCTAAACTTTGCCTTAGTTACATAGGTTCGGCCAAAGCAAACTGGAGTTCTGTTAGAAAGAAAGAAGAGGGTGACAGGTACCAGGTCCATAATAGCATTCCCAGCAGAAGGAGCAGCTGCTGAAGCAAAGGCCCAGAGGCTGGACCATTGATGTTACTACAGGAAGCAATAAGAATAGAGCCCATTTTGTTGGTAGACCAAAAGGTGAGAGAGAGAGAGAACGGGAGAGGTGGCTGCCAGGTTGGTGAGTATTGAGTCCATAAGATTCCCTGGCTAGGTAGTTCAGTTGGTTACAGTGGCATCCCAATATGCCAAGGTTGTGGGTTTGATCCTTGGTCAGAACATATACAACAGTCGACATACTTGTCCTGACTGGTGTAGCTCATGGATTGAGCGCTGGTCTGCAAACTGAAAGGTGGCCACTTCGATTCCTGGTCAGGGCACATCCTAGGTTACAGGCCAGGTCTCCAGTTAGGGGTGTGCAAGAGGCAACCGATCGATGTTTCGCTATCTCTCTCCCTCTCTATCTCCCAAAATTAAATCTCTCTCTCTAAAATTAAATAAATAAAAATCTATAAAAAAAGAATCAACCAACGAAAGCATAAATAAGTAGAACAACAAATCAATGTTGTGCACTCTCTCTCCCCCTTCCTCCCTCTAAAATCAATAAATTAAAAAAGAAAGCCCAGAAGAAGGAATTAGGTGGTGTTTGACGGCAACAGGAAGTCATGGAAGTCAGCAGGGGAGGAGCATGTAGGGGATGGACTTAACAGGGTGAGACTACTTCTGAGGTCTGAGAGGAAAATGAGGAGAAACCCAAATGAACATAATTACTGATCCTCTGCTCCATGCCCTGCCACCTATGAGACCCATGGAAGCTGCCTTCATAGAGCTTGTAAAATTAGGTTGTACCAATGTTGAAACAAGTAATTACTAATTATTTGACAATTACCAATTATTTAACAATTACTGTGGTAAGCACAGGGAGATTGACAGGGAGCTAAACGTGAATATGACAGGATGGTCGCCCAGTCTGGGATGGCTTGCATGTTTTCTGCTGAGTGCGTTTAGTTAAGAACTTGGAAAGAGCTGGGCTGTAAGGGTATTCCTGGCAGAGGTAAATGCAAGAGCAAAGGCCTTGGGTAGGCTCAAGAACACATGTGGCTGGAGCATAACAATCGAGAGGCAGAGCCTCTCTAGAAGTGGTTAATGTTAATGGGGCCATATTGTGGGGGGTTATGTTGGTACACATGGGTGTTTGAGCTCTTTATGGCAGCAGAAAACCCAGAAAGGAGGTGATATCTGAGACTCGATTTGCATAATACTGACAGCTCCCCAGCTGCTGCATGGAGCTAGAGGGTGGCTGGAGGGGAAGCAGGAAGCCCAGAAAAGAGGTGGTAGCTTAGACTTCAGGTGGTTTCCATGGAGACAGAGAAGCATGTGGGCTATAGGCCAAGAGGACAGGCTCTGCTGATGGGATAAGGTGGAGTGAGGCTAGGTAAGAGTCAAGGGGCTACCAGGTATTTGGAGCCATCGAGAAAGGGAGGCCAGGGGCAAGGCGTGGATACAGGGGAAAGGACCACCAGGGGCCCTTCCAGCTGGGCTAAAGAGTTCCAGTGGCCATTTCAACTGGTAGTAGGGATGTTTGCACAACATTGTGGATGAGCCTAATTCTACCGATTTGCACACTGAAACACTGGTTAAATGGCAAATTTTATGTGAGATATATATTTTACCACTGCAAAAAAAACCCAGGAAAAATCTGAAATGTACACCAACTCAAACTGAAGAAAAGGAAAAATATCCTTCTTCAGTCACCTAGGCACACTGCAAGGGTTTCAGAACACCATGTGTCCAGGGACGGTGCAGACAGAATGTTTCTCTCATCGCAGAAAGTTCTACTGGGCAGGGCTGGCCTGTCTCCACTTCTCATCTCTGTCCAGGTCTCATTTCCTGGCAACATTCCTAAGGGAGGCCCTGAAACTACAAACCAGGCTCAGAATGACACCTGGGGGCCTAAATTGCCCTCATGTTGAATCCTGATGCTCATGTCATCAGACAGGGTCCTGGCAGCAGCAGGAACCACTGAGAATGGATGATTCAGGAGCGTCGTAATGAAGGGGCCCTTTGCAAAGGTGTGCGCAAGGTTGGGTAACTGATATGGGTAGTGCAGTGTGCAGAACAAGCAACAGGGGGGAACTGTCCATGCCCAGGCTGAAGGCTCACTTGCTAGAGCTGTGGCCTTTGGTTGGGGGATACAGTGAGTGACAGATGGAGAGAAAAACATCTTCTCTCACTCTTCCTTCTTCCCATATCTTGCTGGTCCTGTCACCACTCCCTCCCACCACCATGACTGACTCTAGCTGGAAGGCTGAGGACCCAAGTGGATTAACCTCTAGGGGCACATGAACCACAGGGAGTTCCCAGGGCTTCCCCCATATCAGAAGGGCCTGGTCAGCAAAGGTCATGGCCATGCTCAGACCATTTTTCCAAGGGCCGACGGAAAAACAAACAGAAGCAGGCTTGGTCCAAGACACCTTTTATGTACATGGTTTATTTTTCCCAACCCCCATGCCGCAATTCCAGCCTTAGCCACCCGCCCTCGCCCTCGCAGCATGGAGCTACCTACCCACAGCCTCCTCCCCAGAGGGCCTCCTCCCACCAGGGCTGGATCTCTGGAGGTGAGGTGGGGAGAAAGTAGGGAGCCCTAGCACAAGGTGGTTGGTTCCCCAGAGGCCTCAGAAATGTCCTCCATCCTGAATAGAGACAGGGAAGGAAGAAGGCAGCACAGAACTTGGGTTTAAATATTCATGAAGCTACACAATAGAAGACAAAAAGTAGCACGCTCCAGGGAAAGGAGGCCCCAGTAGAAACAAAGGCCAGATCCCACCCCCAGTGGCGGCATGGTGACCCCAGGACCCAGAGGGGTGAGGAATGGGACCAGAGAGAGAGGATTTGGGGGTACAGGAGTCCAAGGACAGTCCCACCCTGGCCTGGATCCCTGGGTGCAGGGCAGTGAGGCTAGAGGAGCTCCTGCCCCTGGCAGTGCTCAGGCCAAGGAAGGCCTACAGCTTGGTCAGGTCCAGCTTCAGTTTGTAGGGTGGGGGACTGTCCCCAAAGTCATGCGATGGGGTAGGGTACAGGGGCCAGTCTGGCTCTACCATGAAGCCCTTGTGTTGCTCCAGGGTCAGGGGCTGCAAGGGAGGAGGAAGGAGGGTAGGCTACTGAGCCCCTACCTTGCAAGAGTCCTTCCCACCCCTGATCTCCAGTCACTCTGACTAAAGGTGGGGGCGTTCTTCCCCCCATTTCATGAGGGAGTGAAGAAACTCACCCAATGTCAAACAGCAAGTCAGGGGGCCCTGCCTCCATGGAGAGAGGGAACAGACCCCTCCAGAACTAGGGAGCAGCTCTCCCCAACCCCTCCTCCAGAATCACCCACTGGCCCCACCCACCTGGAACTTGAGGTGCTGGCCAGGAGCAGTCACCAAAGTGGAGCAGCTGAGCCACAGCATCACCAGCACAGAGAGGAAGAGGCAGCAGGCCAGAATCCAGCGAGGAAGCCCAGAGCGCCTGCCCAACATGGCATATACTCTTAGTGACCCTAGTGGGGTCTGGGAACCTTCCCCTCCTACCCCAACACCACTCCCAGGATCCTGCCACCCACCGGGACATGCAGCTGAGGAAGTCATTGTCCTGCAGCTCATCAGACTCCACTTTGGCCTTGCTACTGGTCTTGACTCGGATCTTGGCCTTCCTCACCTTGTCCAAGGAGCCTAAAGGGTCAGAGAGACTGGTTGTTCCTCAGTGGCCCCAGTCCTTCCCCCAGAGGCTGCAGCAGCCATAGAGAGAAGAAAGGAGACCAGGACCTGGTGTAATGGGCCATGGAGTCCTGGAATAGATCAGAACCCTGGGAGATGGACCCTGAAACCCTAGGAAACAGACTGGGGAACCCTGGGAGATAAGCCACAGAAACCTGGGAAATGTACCAAAGAACCCTGAGAGATGGACTATAGAACTCCGGGAGTTGAGATAGCATTCTCAGTCCTAGAGGGTTCATTTGCCAGGAGGACTCCTTATGGCAGTGGAGCCACCCTTGAAAGGGACACTGGTCCAGGCTCAGATCTTACCTACATGCACCTCCAAGGCTTCAGTATGGGATCCCCGCCAGGTCACTTCCACTCGCTGAAGATGGGCCCCCTCACGCCCTAGGCTCTCTACCACGGGCTGGGTCTGAACCAAAAATAAGATAGCACAGAGAAGGCCTTTAGAAAGGCACCACTTTGGGTCTGGGAAGCGCCTCTGTCTCTATTGGCTCCACTGTCCCATGCTCAGCTGGCGCTTAGTTCCACTGGGTGCAGGAAGTACAGTCTTCCATGGGGCTGTGTGTCAGGGATGTTATTCCCTGCTATTGTGGGCCCCTCAGTGTGTCTTGACCCCAGCCTCTAGCTCTTGAAGAATGTGATCCAGGCCAATAGAATCATAGGGATTGGCTGAGAGGTGGTCACATGACCGCCCAGGCCCAGGCCAATCACTATAAATTCCTGCTTAGTTAAAACTCCAGAGAAATAATTTAGAGCCTTAGGCATCCACCCTGCTATGAGGAGTAAAATGCTTGCCTGGGAATAAAGCTACCACAGAGGAAAGCAGAATCAAGTGGTAAAATGAGACACTGAACCCTTGGATCCAGCTGTGCCTGAAGCTTGATTGATTGATCACCTATATATGTTGCATTTCATGAGCCAAGAATGATTGTATCCTGCCTTCTTACCCTGACCACCCACCAACCACTCTGGTGTGGTCCCTGCCAGATTCCTCACCTGGAACACCACCACCTTCCCATTGTCAGTCTGCAGGTAATATGTCCAGGTGGAGGAGACGAAGCCCTGGGCTGAGTTGAGAAGATCATTGCAGAGGGTGGAAAACAAGTCCAGGAACGAAAGAGCCTTGCTCGGAGCTTCCAGAGCCTTTCTCTGCCAAGCGGAAGCCCAAGGCATGGAACGTGATTGAGGCAGGGCGTTGACCAATGGGATGAGAGCTGGGCAAGTCCACTGTGATTGGACTTCACCAAGTGGTTTGGGGCAACAGGGCTTCAAAGGAGAAACCCAGACCACTATTGTATTTGGCTGGCTGGGTGCCCTCAGGGAAAAGGATTGCCCTCTCTGAGCTCTGGAATGGGAATAATTCCCTTCCATTATGGGGTGGCTACAAGATTTCAACTACACAATGACACAGCACCAGTGCCCAATAAATAATAGCTGCTATTATTCAAACTTTTGCCATCATCATTATTTTTCTTTTGATGGTATCAGAATAAGGAGGAATAACAGTGCTCTGTTCTTTTATGAACAGTGAAAGGCTAGAGCAGGTGGAGGGAAATGAAGAGGTGGGAAAGAGCTTTGGGTGGAATCCCAGCCCATGGGTCACTGGCTAAGATTAATTATTTCCTGTGCCTCAGTTTCCTCTGATGCCACATTGCCTAGATTCACTCATGATTATGAGTGAGCAGGTATTAGTTCTCCCCAGGACAGTGGGGGAGGGGAGACAGTGTGTGTGTGTGTATGTTTGGAAGGTTGCTGCCCCCTGAACCTCAGTTCAGAGCTCTCCAGATGCCTGGACCCTGTTCACCATGAGAAAAGTGCTTCGCCAGCACGTGGCATGCAGTACATACTCAATAAAGTGAGCTCCGGTGACACTGAAGATGAGCTAGTTGAGGGATGGTTATTAGCCCTGGTGGGACTGGCTTTAGAGGCTACCATCTGCACAGTTCCCTGTGACCTTGGGCTTCTTGGGTATGACACTGTTCCTGGTGCCTCTGGGCAGCACAAGGAATTTGGGACAGGCTAAAGTCAGGCCTGGACCAGGAAAAATACTCGATAAATGGTGGCTGTTTTCTGTTATTTAATTCCTACAAGGTGGTGGGGGTGGTGGTGGTGAGAGGGTACTTTCCATGTCACAGAATGACAACTGAGGCTTGAAGCTTGAGATGTGACATGCTTGATTGAGGATACCCAGTAGGCACAGAATGGATCAGAGAGCCTGGGAGACTCTGGACATGAGTGTGGATTTGCAGGGGTGGGGGTATAAGCCCAGAGAGGCAGGTGGGAGGGTGCCCACCTTCTGCTTGGACTCTGGTTCAGGCTCCAGTTCAGGGTTCTGGCTCCAGCAGCCCTCGCTGCAGGCCTGCTGCTCCACCTCCTTCACATAGGCCTCCATACAGGCTGCAGTGGCAGAAGAGGGTGATGGGGGCAGGCTTCCCAGGCCACCTGTCCCCACCCTGGCCCACCCAGCCAGCCCTCACCTGCTTCACACTCAGCTTGTGTAGCATTGGGTTTGGAGCTCCTGGCCACAAACCGGCAGATGGAGAAGAGGCGGCAGCCTCGCTCACAAGCACTGGTGAAGACGGCCCTGTCATATTCATTCTGGGACTTGGAGGTGTCTTCCTGCTCCAGCTCCTCCTGGGAGTGGGGTACAGAGCTCAGGCCAGAGGGAGGGGGTAGGAAGTGGGCACTGGAAGCACTCAGGGGAAGAGGTAGAAGATTTGGTCCCCCTTCCTCAAATCTAGGGAGATTAGGATGATGCTAAGAATATAAATAGTGGGGCTCTTAGCTCTAAGGAGGACAGAGGGAGAGGTGGGGAAGAAGATGGACAATGGAGAATGCTCGTTTCAGCACAGGTTAGAAAACTGGGGAAGATGGAGGAAAATTGGCCCCCAAAAGGCTCCAGGAAAGAGCCGGGAGATTGAGGGGGATTCTCAGGACCTGAGAAAGGGGGGGGAGGCTCAGAGGAGAGGTTTCCTCACCCTAGAGGTCTGGGAAATTTGGGAAGGAGCTTGGTGGGGAAGTAAGGGTACAAGTGGGGGCTGGTAACTCTGAGTGGGTGTAGGCAGGAATACGTGAGTGTATGAAAGCTGCTTGGGTGGGCAAGAAGAAGGGGAGTGTCTGGCCTGAAGGAGGTAAGGGTTGGGCACGCCAGGGACCTTGCGCAGCAGAGTGTAACTGAGAGTCCGCCAGGTGGCATTAAGATTCTCAGTCCTGGCCTTACCCCAACCCCGCTTGGAAGGACACCCCCCCCTGCCCCGCAACCCCGCATTCATCCGAGGGACCCGCATCCCAGTACCCTCCCCAATCGCAGGGCCCTCCCGACCCTTTCCCCAAGGCAGAAACACCCGCATCACACTGGGGAACCCGGGTGCCTGCGCTTGCCCCCTTTCAAGGGACCCCAGCCCTTCCCCCACCAAAGGAACCCAACCTCATGAGACAGATACTCCCCATTTCCGACCACTTCCCCCTCCTAGGAACCAGTCTCCTGCTCCCAACCGAGGGACCTGAACCCGCAACCCCTCCCCCATCAAGAGATCGCTGGTCTTCGGGCTGGCGCTGCAAGCGCGTCACCTGCGAGGGTTGCGGAATAGGGTAGCGATCCCGGCACCGTAGCTGGCAGCTCTGCGTGTCCCCGAGCTGCAGGGCGAAGGGGTCGCGGGCAGGAGGAGCGAGCGTGGCGGGCGGAGGCTGCAGCAACAGTAGCAAGAGAGGTAGCAGCGCCACCAGAGCCATGGCTGGGCCAGGCGCGAGGGGCGCGGGACGCCGGCTCCCGCAGACGCCGAGGATGCGGCGGCGGTGGGGACCGGGTCGCTGACGTCACCCGAGCGAGGCAGCCTGGGAAGGGAGGGCGGAGGATGCGGAGAACAGGCGGGGCAGCGGCTCTGCTGCACCTCAGGGGTGCGGGCAGGTGTATTCCAGCCCCTGACGTCTGGTCTGTCTCGGGGGTTCCCTGACCTCCCTCGTATTCACTGAGGGGGCTCTTAGATGGAGCTAGGAGCAAAAGCAAACAAATCGGGTTATGGGATAGAGGGGTTTATTCGCCAGGGTATCATGGAGGACCAAGCCAGGCAACCGAAGCAGAAGGAACTGCGAGAACCCTGAAGCAGGGAGGAGCTTGTTAGGAGAGGAGGGAGGTGGGGCTGGAGCCCAGTCAGAGAGTAGAGGTGTAGGGTAGTGAGGGTCCCAGGGCTAGGTCAGCCAAGGCCTTAGGAGGGTCCTTGGCATTATCTCCTTTGATACCCAAGTCAGGGAGGTGGTAACTTGTGCGAAGTTTGCCTCCTTAGGGAAGCCTTCTCAGCCCCTTCAGGGCTCGCCCAGCCTCGCCTTCCTGTGGCCCAGACCTGACGCGCATCTGGTGGATCTGACCCCTGTTCCCCCATACTGGGGGTCGTTCGGCCTCAGGCCAAGTGGGATGGGGTACAGAGCTGCAGACAGGGATGCGGAGGTGCTGCTAAAATTTCTAATTCTCTTGGGAAAACTTGGGACAAACGGACACTTCTGGTTTCCATAAAAGACCCACTCCAAGTGACACAATGTAGCTCCCTGAATCTAGCATTATAAGGTCAGCCTAGCTAACTCTTCCTCATGCATGGGAGTGGGGGCGCCCCTCTAAACCTTGGTTTTTTGCAAAAATTACCGCTCCTCGCTGGCGTGTCCTCACAGGTGCCTGCCAAGGCCGAGCGCCTGCCTGCGCGTCTTCTACGCCCCGCCCCCGCAGACGGTGTGGCAGCCACGCGGGGTCTACGGGTCAGAGGCCGCCGCAGGTTCCGGCCCGGGAGGAAGGAACCGGGTAAATGGGGGTTGGAATGGCGCACGCTTTCTCCCGGGTCGGCCGCCGCGCTTTCATCTCCGCGGCCTCCGCCGGCCCCACGTGGCTTAATCAGGCGCGGCTGTGCTTGGTGAACCCCGAACATCTGGATCCTGGCGCGCCCCTCCCCTTCCCCTCCCGGGCCAGGCCGCAGCGACCCTGCGGCGAGGGGCTTCAGCCCCAATTTGCGCGAGTGTGGGGAAACCCCTTGTCTAACTCACTGCGCGTCAGTCCCGGGCCTCGGGAAACGTACGCGATTTCACTTGGTGGGAAACGTAGGCCCAGGACCCCTCGGCAGTTAGTATTCAAGCCAGTTTCGGAGCCCCGTACCCTGAAGCCTCCCACAATGATCGTCCTCCATTCATCTCAAAACACTTCCCAGGCATTTTTCTTGTAACCCTGTAAGGAAGTATTGATAGCATTTCCTAATTTACAGATGAGGAAACTGAGACTTAGGGTGGCCAAGAGTGCCGGTCCAGGTGAGGCAGGTCGAGCGTAAGAGACGTCGCTTAGAGCGTACTAGGAAGTAAGGACAACCCGAGTCCTTCTGCTGGGGTGGGGCGGGAAACTGAGGCAGAAGGGGTTGGACCACTGGCCTAGGTCTCCGGAGAGGAATGAAAAGGTTTGATTGCAACCCTCCCCCTTTCTGCTCCACGAAGTCACTGGGGGTGGGAGCGGAAGGGGGACTTGACCTCGGCCCCCCAGGTGAGCCCCCTCGCCCCTCCTGTAGTTCCCGAGGGAGCAGATCCAGGTGAGGGGCGGGAGGGCCGGCGGGCGGCCAGGGTCGGATTTCAGGAAATCCGCCGACATTCCTTCGGGGCTTAAGAGGGAAAGTTGACTCGGCGCCGCCCCTCGTCCCCCCCCCACTTCCTACCCCCCGGGGCGGCCCGGCGGGGGCGGTTGCCTGGGGGCGCTGCGGCCAGCCTGGGTGTGAATCAGCGGCGGCCCAGCGTCCGGGAAGCAGCGGTCGAGGTCAGAGCAGGCATCGGACAAGCGCCCTTTGTCCCTTGCCGCCCTCACCACGACCCTGCTGACCCCCACCCCCAAGTCGGGTACAGGCTGGGGAGAAGGCACGGGCTCTTGGCGCCTGAGATTGCTGACAATGGGCAGGGAGGGGAAAGGGGCACAATGTTTCCCTTCCTCAACTGCCAACTCCCCAGATATCTGAGGTTCTCCAGAGTACTAGAGAAGAAAGGAACCCAGGCCTCCATGGCTCAGAGCACTGGCCCTGACCTGGATCTGGGCAGCCCTGGGACTCCCACCCCCAGTGTCTGTAACCCAAGCATCCTTGCTCAGCCTCCTGGGTGGAAATGATAAAGCCCCACTGTCTTGTGCACACAGGTTCTGAACCTGATTCTGCTGCCATAAACCCCCTGTCCACCTCACTGTCACCACTTCCTGAGAGCACTGACCGGAAACACAAGGTGGAGGTAGGTATCTCTTGGGAGAGGCAGCTGTGTGCCCTCCTCATTCCCACTGGCTCTGAGGCCCAAATGAACACTAAACGTGCTGTAATCACGGCCTCCTCCCAGTGGTGCCTGGGTGCCTTGGAATGACCAGGGAGCTGGGGCTGGAGGGTCTCCTTCAACCTAATCTTTAGGTACAGAGGTTTGAAAGACTAAGGAGCAGGCCCTCCCCAGCCCATGTGGGGCCTTCCCTCCATCTGCTCCCTCAGTACATTCCCAGCCACCTTCAAGGACTTGGGTCAATATTTGCTGGAAGTTCCATCAATGCTGGTTCCTCTTCCTGTGCAAAGAGGTGGTGCAACTGGGGAAGAAGGGGTTAAGCCACAGGGACACCAAGGGTAAGAAGGGTGCACCCAGAGGTCAAATATTTCCTTAAAGTCAAAGGTATAAGGGTCAAGGTCACCCAAAGAGCAGGGGCACACTCTAGGACAGGGCTGGACAAGACTGGAAATTCAAAGGATCCACGCCCTTCCATAGATAAGGATGCGGGGGTAGGCTAATACTGGCTTGGATCACACGGCACGTTAGGGGCATAGACCTGGCTGGGACCCCAGACAGCATCATTCACTGGGACTGAGTTTTCTTGCTGCTTGGAGGGACTGAGAATTCTATGTCTTTTCATTTTGCAAATGTTCACTGAGCTCTTCTGCGCTGGGCCCAATGTGGGGTTCTAATGGCTCTCAGGGTGCTCACAGTCTAAAGGAAATAAGTCGCCAGAGAAAGCCAGCATTTGAAGAACTGTGTTCCATTTAAAAGGGGGAAAGGGATAGAGAGTGCTTGGGAAGGGTGGGAGGTCCTTTTAGAAGGTGACATTTGACCTGTGACCTGATGGAAGAGAAAGGACTAACTGGGGGAAGATTTGGGGGAACTGCATCCCTGCAAAAGGAACAGCAAAAGTAAAAAATCCCTGCCTGATGTGTTTGGGGAAACAGCGCTGCACTGACTGGAGCGAGTGAGGGAGAGGAAGGGGAAGAGCAGGGGAGGAGTGTAGCAGGGTAGAGGAGACTTGCTTCACTTCTTTTAAAAGCTCCCTTTGCCTACTATGCAGATGGGGGCAGGAAGGTTATGGGGAATTATAGGAGGAGGTTGGGCAGCACCCCAGAGGGGATGGTGGGGCCTGGACCCATATGGGGTGAGGAGAAGGGGGTCAGAATTTCAGAATGGGGATGTATTTTGGAATCACAGCCAACAGGATTTGCTGATGGATGGGACGTGGGGGATGCACAAAGGAGAGAGTTGTCACGCACGCCTCCAGGTCTCTGGCCTGAGCACCTGGGTGGATGGGGGAGCCTTTTTCCAAATCCGGGGAATGACTGGGGGAGGAGCAGAAATTGGGGGAAAATATTAAGATTTTGCTCTAGAAACTAGAAGTCCTCCAAGGAGGGAGTCAAATGTTAAAGGGGGTGGAAGGGTGGCGTATATCCTGGACACAATTCCATCCAAGAACTGCCACCTCCACTTCAGCCTCTGGACCACCCACCTGGCAGAATGATGGCCCCATTTTTCAGAGGTGACAAACTGAGACCTGGGGACCACCTCTGCCCCAAAAGCACACACCCCCAGTGCTCAGTGCTATGCTAAGCACTTTTAGATTGTGGGGCGCTCGGCTGCATTGCATTTTCCCACAGAAACTCTTAGGCTGGCTAGGAGTCACCCACTGTGCCCAGGGAGAAACTGAGGCATAGGCCTGGCTGGTCCCTGTAAAAGGCTTCATTTACAGCCCCCCTTCCCCTCAGGACCCCATCCTCCAATTCTCTTTTCTGACTCTCTGGGGTCTCAGTTGGAGATGTAAGTAACAGAGGTGGAGGGGGCCTTGAGCAAACAAGGTTGAGGCTCCTGAGCCCCCCTCAATCACTGTTACCCCTTGGCTAATTAGGGACATGGGTGAAGGGTCCTGGCCTCTAAGGGCTCGCGGCAAAGGGAGAGTTAGAGACCTTCCCCACTGAGGACACACCGCTAGGGGCGGGGCTTCCACCCAAACCGCCTGCGGGGCTGGAACTCTTATTTCAGGCGCCCTTCCACTGCGGCCTTGAGGATCAGGAACTCTTTTATCCCGGGCGCACTGATCGACTAGGGACCGAGAGCAGTGGGATGAGGCGTCCGGGAACCGGGTCCCGACAACCAAGCAATGGCCAAAAATAATAACATTGAGAAGGATTCCTGCGCAAAAAGAAAAAAAAAGTAAGACAAACTAGCATCGCTCCCGGCAGCCGGCGTTACCTGGAGTCGGCGGGCGGCGGCCGCCGGAGCTATTACTCACTGCGTGGCGCACCCCACCCGCTGGCCGTTGAGCGGATTTTTCCGTGGTGGGGTGTCAATGAGCCGCGGGGGGGCTCCTTACCGCTTTCCTCCTGGACGTCGCTCTCGCCCGCGAGCTGGACCCTCACAGGGCCCCGTTCCTGCTCCCACGGGGGCCCATTTCCCTCGCCTGCCCACGTGGGAGCTCCCTCCTGAGGCCCCCCCAGGCGCCCCGAAGAATCCCAGCCTCATCCCGTGCGAGAGGGACAGCTGACCTAGAGTGAGGGCCCGGGGACTGCGTGCTTCCATCTTTTTCT
>PVKM010026065.1:0-19543 GCA_004027735.1 Carollia perspicillata | reverse complement strand
ATGGTGTCATTTGTAATCTCTCCTCTTTCATTTCTGATTGTGTTTATTTGGGTCCTCTCTCTCTTTTTCTTGATGAGCCTGCTTAAAGGCTTGTCGATTTTGTTTATCTTTTCAAAAAACCAGCTCCTGGATTCATTGATCCTTAGTATTGTGCTTTTGGTCTCTATGTCATTTAATTCTGCTCTGATCTTGGTTATTTCCTTCCTTCTACTAGCTCTGGGCTGTCTTTGTTGTTGTTCCCCGAGTTCTGGTAGGCGTGGGGTTAGGTTGTTTGTTTGAAATGTTTCTATCTTTTTTAGGTAAGCCTGTATTGCTATGCACTTCCCTCTCAGGACTGCCTTTGCTGTGTCCCATATGTTTTGGGTTGTCATGAGTTCATTTTCATTTGTTTCCAGAAACTTTTAATTTCGACCCTAATTTAATTCTTGACCTATTCATTGTTTAATAGCATGCTCTTCAATCTCCATGATTTCAAGTGTTTTGGGTTTTTTCCCTTTGGGTTAGTTTCTAATTTCATTCCCTTGTGGTCAGAGAAAATGCTTGGTATGATTTCAATTTTCTTGAATTTGTTGAGGCTTGTTTTGCATCCTATCATGTAGTCTATCTTTGAAAATGTTCCATGTGCATTTGAAAAGAATGTATATTTAGCTTCTTTCAGATGCAGGGCTCTATATATATTAGTTAAGTCCATTTCATCTAGGGCATTGTTCAATGCCACAGTATCTTTGTTGATCTTTTGTTTGGAAGATCTGTCCATTTTTGACAGTGGGGTGTTAAAATCCCCTACTATAATTGTGTTGCTATCAATGTCTTTCTTGAAGTCCTCTAAGATTTTCTTTATGTATTTGGGTGCTCCTGTGTTGAGTGCATATATATTTACATTGTTAATGTCTTCTTGGTGGAGTCTTCCCTTGAGTATTATGAAGTGACCTTCTGGGTCTCTCTTTATAGCTCTTTTTTTGAAGTCTTTTTTGTCTGATATGAGTATTGCTACCCTGGCTTTTTTTTCCTGTCCATTTGCTTGGAAAATTTGTTTCCAGCCCTTCACTTTCAGTCTGTGTATGTCTTTTGTCCTGAGGTGGGTCTCTTGTAGGCAGCATATGTGTGATTCATGCTTTCTTATCCATTCAGCTATTCTGTGTCTTCTGATTGGAGCATTTAATCCATTTACATTTAAGATTATTATGGATAGGCACTTATTCATTGTCATTTTTGTACCTATGTTCCTCTCTGTCTCTCTCTTTTCCTTCCTTTCCTTAGAGCAGTCCCTTTAGCATCTCTTCAGATATACCAGGCATATCATATCAAGAAAGGAGGAAAGAGAGGAAAAAGCAATTGAAAGATAAAACAGTAATGAAAAATTAAAAATAATAAAAAAAATAAAAGATTACTTAAAAAATAGTATTAAAAAAACCCCACGTCTTGTTGATTTCAAAGTGGCCAAACCGGTTTTTCTGCACTTGCTGGCTGCAAGAGACTGGGGAGTTATTGGTGTGGTGTTTCTCCCTTCCCGATGTTTACTCAGCCTTTCTTGCAAGCACAGTCCCAGAGTTAGTCTGGCCCTTCCCCAGTATCTTAGATGGGGGAATGCTGATGTTCTTCAGAGCGCTTTCCACCGGAGGCTATGGCTGTAGGCTGTGGTGCAGCGCCATCCACTCGGTTAAGGTGCCTCTGTCCCACGGGTTTGGCCCCAAACCCTTCCCAGTGCTACAGGGAGACGCAGTGCCTTCCTGCGTAACCTCGGGATCTATGCCCAGCTTGGTTGGGAGTCAGCTGCGGGGCTGTCACAGCAGATTCCCCAGATCCTCTGTTTGATGAATTCCTCCTACTCAAGCCTCGTGCCCCGTGTAGCCCAGTTCTCCAGCCAGACCGGTGACTATCGGGGTCAGTGTCCGTCAATGCCTGTCTCTCAGCTCTCCCTAGCTGGCGACGACAGATTCTGCCAGTAATCACATCCCTGTGCAACTTGCCTCTTCGTCCTTATTCCCCTCTCCGTGACCAGAACTCTCCTGGTGTTGCTCAGACCCTCGTCTGTCAAGGAAGGAGGGAGCAGTTGACCCGGGTTTCTCCCAAGGACTGGGGCAGGCCCTCTGCTTTCAAGAAGTCTGTGGTAGACCCAGCACCAGCTCTGGGCACTGGGCCTGGGGTTACAACTGGACCCCAGTCCCCGCGCTGGTCCCTGGGACCTTACTGTCCTGAAATATCCTTCTTACTGTCTGGTTTCTGGTTTTTCAGTGTCCGCTACAATTTTTTTGATTCTTATTTTCAAATGCACTGGGGTACTGTTGGCTGTCTGCTCTGTTCCTCTGTGGATTAGCCAGGTTTTCCTCCTGTGTGTAGGGGGAAGTGAAATCCGCTCCCTTCTACTCTGTCACCATCTTCCCTCTCTTTTTTTAAATTTTTAAAAAATGATTTTATTTATTTATTTTTAGACAGAAGGGAAGGGAGAGAAACAGTGATGTGAAAGAAAAACATCAGTGGGAGAGAGAAACATTAATCAGTTGCCTCTCAAACATGCCCCAACCAGGCACTGCACATGCAACCCAAGCATGTACCCTGACTAGGAATTGAAGGAGTCAAACCGGCAACCCTTCGCTTTGCAGGATGATGCCCAGCCACAACGGAGCCACACTGGTCGGGGCAATAACTCTTTTTTTAGATAGTGTGTTCCATAAGGGTAGAGAACACATCTGTTTTTGTTACCACTCTGCTCTCATTTCGTGACTGGTGTCTAAGCAGTAAATATTTGTTTGAATGAAATAGAGATTGTTTTTGTTTGTTAGACTTTTAATTGGAAAAAACAATGTTCTTCAAAACAGTGTGGGTTCCCAGGGGTGTCCAACCTACAGTTCGTGGGCCACGTGCAGCTGAGGATGGCTGTGAATGAGGCCCAACACAAAATTGTAAATTTACTTAAAACATTATGAGATTTTTTTTTTGTAATTATGTGTCTCAGTGTATTGAATATGTGGCCCAAGACAACAATTCTTCCAGTATGGCTCAGAGACACCAAAAGGTTGGACACCCCTGGTTAGACAATTGTTTATATATTCAACAATTATTTATTGATACCTACTAAGTGAATAATATCCCACAATCTCTACACTCATGAAACTTATGGCTGGTAGATGGCAGATGGACGTTGACATCTTATGTGATTTTTTTATCAAACTGTGACTGATTTCTCTGATGGAGTAGTGCCCTGAGACCATATAACACAAGTGTTTGACCTCACTAGGGAAGAATTTGCCCTAGTCAGAAAAACCTTTCTTGAGGAAATGTTGTGGAGTAGGAGTTAGGTAAAGAGTGGAAAAGCAGCATGTTTCAGGATGAGGGGAAGTTACATGCAAAGTTCCTGTTGCAGAAGGAAAAGCAGTATGTGTGTGATGGGATGTGGTTTTCTTTTCTTTAACTGTATTCCTCCCTCATATGGTTTCACATTTTGTCTCCTCCTCCCACACTTCTCAAGCTCTTTGTAATCTGTCTTCCAAGGTAAAAATCACAAGACTACTGTTGTTCTGTCCCTGAGGGTTTACCTCACTTACTTATGATTTTGCAAATTATGTTAGTAAAATGAGGCGATGGTCCCATGGTTCCAACGAGTAGGACTAATGCTTGTACAAATCATTCTTAGCTCTAAGATGTCTAGAGCAAGACTTCAGAAGCAATTATTTATCTCAGTTTCATCCCCGTGTATCTTATTCTCCAAAATTCGGCATACCCTTTTTCCGTGAATATGAAACAAGAAATACTTCCAAATCTTACCAAATTATGTGGTTTTATTTTTAGAAACCTTCAAATTATGCACATATGATATGCCCGATAAATTTCTGTATTCCGGTGGAACAGATTTCCTTTCTGATGAAAAGGTACCAGTAAGATAGTTTGAAGATAGGATGTAGGATAGGTGATAGCTGAAGAAGGATGTAGAATTGCATAGAGTTGTTTTCGGTTTATCCAGGGAGATTTCTTCATGTTTAAAAACAAATGACAAGAACGGTACAACATTTAAAAGGAGGGAAAACAATACATTTAAAGATGAAATGAGACCTAGTCTTTAAGAAGATGGGATGGAACTATTGGTGGGCTTGTAATGTGATTGCTCTGTCTTTTGATGGTAGAGCTGAGCTGATCAGTCATATGTCTAGACAAAGCAGATAGTTAGATTTAACCAGCACTGGATTTTGCCAGATGGGCACAACAAAAAGATGAAGAGGCAAGGAAGTTTAGGATATTAACAGGAATGTTACTGGAATGGAGGACAATGGAATCTAAGTGGGGTAGAAAGAGAAGTGAGGAAAGTAGAGGGTTAATAGTTTGGGAGAAAGTGTAGGGATAGGTGGACTAGAGATCCTAAATTAAAACAGAGTGGTTGAGCAAGCAAGTTAGATGGAGAGGGTTTAGACAAGGTATTTGAGTGATTTTGGAGGTGAAAGCATAATGGGTGTTTTCATGACCCAAGTCATCACCAAGGGAATAGATGACTGAAAGGGGATGGAGGAGAGAGTTACTGGAGACAGGGAGGTTGTGGAACTGCTGTGGTCTTGGGTAGATCATGTATGTAACCATGGAGTCACAAAAGAGTAGATACTGTTCGGGGTTTGAATGTCACACGGGCCATTAGGGGAGCACCAGCACTATCTCCTAGCCCTCACGTACACAGTTTGAAAATCACCATGAAGAGGATACCACTTGAAAGAGCTACACAGGGAAGTGTTGATAACCTTCATTGAAGAAGGTGGATATTGAGGGTATTATGGAGTGAAAAGATTTAGAAATTAAAGAACAGAAGACTGGGAGAAGGGAGCAAGGGAATAGTTGATGGGGTGTTATGGAGAAGCTGATGATGCACTTAGAGGGTAATTGGTAGGAAAGTGCTTAAACCCTGTACTTCAAACAAGAAGAAACGGATCAACATAAAAAATAGAGTTATCAAAGGACTGGTGGTAAACACTGAAACTATTAAAATAAGAATTAATTTCAAGTACTAATTCTCATGTTAGATATGAGAAAGTTATAAGACAGATTGTTTATCATTTAGAAATTTGGGGGAGGTGTGAAGCATTTTTAAAAGTTTAATTCAAAAGTAACCATTGCTTGGAATACAAAGCAAGATTTCTAACTTGCAAATTACTGACAAGGAAAAAGTCAAATGAAATAAAGAATATAGGAATCTTCTGGTCAAGATGGTGGAGTAGGAAGATGGTATATTTGCCTGCTCCCACAACCACATAAAAATTACAGTTAAACTACAGTACAATCATTAGTGAGACGCTGAAGTCTAGCTGAACAAAAGTCCTGTAGTTAAGGATATACATAAGAAGCCACATTGAGACTGGTAGGAGGAGGGGAGGTGCAAAGCAGGCTGGTCCCACACCCACATATGGTGGTTAAAAATCAGGAGAGAGATCTTGGCCATGGAGGTTCCCCCTGAAGAACAAGGGCCCATCCCCATACCATCAGCAGTTCATCATCAACAAACCATCATTATATGAAATGTTAAAGAGACTGTTTAAAAAAGAAGGTGAAAAAAGATAAGTAATAAGATGGCGGTAACTACGTATCTGTCAACATTTACTATAAATGCAAATGGATAAAAAGCTCCCATCAAAAGATAGGGTAAGGTAGCTGGATGGATAAGAAAACACCTTTAGTTGTGCTGTCTACAAGAGACTCGACTTCAGATAGACACACGCAGACTGCAAGTGAAGGAATGGAAGAAGGTTGTATGAAGAAGGCAACAAACAAAGCTGGGGTAATAATACTTATCCCAGACAAAATAGACTTGACAACAAAGGCTATACAGCATGAGACAAAGAAGAACCCAGCAATTCCACTTTTGGGTATTTATCTGAAGAAACCCAAGACGCTAATTCGAAAAGATATATCCACCCATATGTTTATTGCAGCATTATTTACAATAGCCAAGTGGGGGAGTAACCCAAGTGTCCATTGATAGACGAACGGATAAAGAAGTGGTGTATATATTCAATGGAATGCCACTCAGCTCTCAAGAATGAAATCTCGCCATCTGCAACACTGAGAAGGGACCGAGGGTATTGTGCTGAGGAAATAAGTCAGATAGAGAAAGACAAAGGCCATATGCTTTCTTTTATTTGCGGAACCTAAAGAAACAAATTAACAACAAGAAACAAACTCATAGATACAGAGACCATTTTGAGAGCTGCCAGATGAGAACAATGTTGGGTGAAAAAGGGGGAAGGGATTGAAAAGTACAAATTGGTAGTTACAGAATAGTCGTGGGGATGTAAAGTGGAGCACAGGGAATGCACTCAGTGATATTGTGGTAACTGTATGGTGGGTGTCAGATGGGTGCTAGATTTATTGGGCTGAGCACTTTGTAAGGTATATACATGTCTAATCAGTATGTTGTACAGCTGAAACTAATATAATATATGTCAACTGTAACTGAAAAATAAAATTATTTTAAAAGAAAAAAGAAGATAGAAAAGGAAAAGAAAACATAGTTTAGTGTGTTTAAAATGATAAATAAAATGATAGAAATATGACCAAATTAGGGCTTGGGTGATTAAATCTAAGTGACTATAAGTCCTAAATTAACATGCAGAAGCACTTTGGTTATATCACCAGCATCATTATCCAAATGTAGGCCAGCCATAGGACATACACCTAACACCAAAATTAGTAAGGTGTAAAGTGCAGTAATCCACCATCATCTGTTATCTTTAAAAAGTACAGTTTTATATTTATATTCCAACTATTTAAAAATGCATATTTGTTTCTGCACAGTCTCATTAAAGGGCACATTATTAAGTATACTTTGGAAATGCAGGTAGAGAGAAAGCAGGGCTTGCAATGTTAAAAATCAGACAAAGTGGAAAGGTAAAAGAGTAAATAGGGAAAAGGGTAACTACAGAAAGTTTATTTCACAATGCACCCAGAACAGTGTAAATCTTTATATACTGAATAACATATACCTCATTTGTTTGGTGGATTCTGAAGTGCATATTTTCACTTTTTTGTCAAATTTGAACTTAAACTGTGTTTTACGGTGTTATAGTTTAATTGGTGGACTCTTTTTTGCTCAGTGGTACATAAATTAATAATATAGCAGCATACAATCAATGGTGTCTTAAAATCTGCAGGAAAAACTGAAGCAAATTAAGAAACACCATAATTTTGGGAGACTGACATTTCTCTTCCTGACAGATCTAGTCATCAAAAAACAAATATGTATACCCTGGCCAGGTGGCTGAGTTAGTTGAAGCATTGTCCCATACACCAAAAAGTTGTAGGTTCAATCCCCAGTCAGTGAGGACCTGAAAAAAACTGGAATTATCTTCTGGAGGACAGGTCCCTTGTAGTATATGCTTCCCTGTCTAGATTAGTGTTCTAGGAACCCATCTGTACCATTGTACTAGCCTGCGTTGTTGTGAGAGGCTGCATTCGGCTTCAGTGAATTTTTTTTGAAGGCTCTTTCAATGCATTTGGCCATTTTATGATGGGTGATTTATGATCACACCTGCTCACATCGTGCTGAGTGTGCAGCAGTTTTTGACCAAAACTGCCATGACCCCTGTGTCCCACCCTCCCTATTCACCTGATCTCACCCAAACAACATTATTTTATTGCTGTGGATGAAAAAATTCCTCAAAAGAGAAATGTTTTGCTGATGTGGAAGAGGGAAACAAAATGGCATGAGCACTAAAAGGCATCAGTATTGGTAAGTTCAAAAAGTGTTTTGAGCAGTGGAAAAACATCTCGATAGGTGTGTTACATCAAATGGAGAGTCCTTTGAAGATGACTGAAGTTTACACATGTAAGAATAAATATACAATATTTATAAATAAATTCCAAGTTCTTCTGGGTCCTCCCTCGTACCAAGGTTGCAGGTTCGAGCTCTAGTTGGGGTGCATATGGGAGGCAACTGGTAGATGTTTCTCTCTCACATCAGTCATTCTCTCTCTTTCTCTGTCTCCTCCTCTCCCCGCTTCCATCCTCTCTAAAATCAATAAACATATCCTTTTGTGAGGGTTAAAAAGCAAAAACAAATATGCAGATACAGAATCTAAACAATATAATCAATTGATTTAATAATTATAGATTAGATTGTGCACCCCATGTAAAAAATAAACTTCATGTAGGCTAGTAAGTAAATGCAAGAAATTTCAAAACTACAGAAAGAATACAACAATGACCCCAAAGCTATGAAAGTATAAAGTAAAGAAAGTAAGTAGAGAAAAATCTCCTGACCACTTGGGAGTTTAAAAGTGTTGTCCTAAATAACTATTTTTTATAGAAATAGAAAGTTTAAATGGAAAGTTTTTTTAAGTATATATAAAGAGAAAAAATATTTACAAATCATAAGTATATTATTACTTGATGAATTTTCACATGCATAAACGGAATACAAGTCAAGAAACAGAACCAAGGAAAAAATTGCCTTAATCCCTCAAAACGAAAGCCCCTTACACCACAGCTGTCCAGCCGTTACTATCCACTTCTCTTCCCCAGTGACAACTATTTTGATTTTTTGAAGAGATTAGTTTTTCAATTTTTGAATGTTATATGATTGATTCATACAGAGTGTACTCCTTTTGAACCTGATTTTTGCTCAGTACTGTGATTCTAATATTCATTTGTAACATACAGTTTTTTCATTTTAGCTAGTGATAGTAATACATTTTACAAAGACAGCACAATGTATTTATACACTCTATTGTAGATGAGTATTTGAGTTGTTTCTCATTGGGAGCTTTTGGTGAATGCCTGTGTAGGCATTTCTGTTCGGTACATATCTAAGAGTAGAATTACTGCTTTATAGGATATGCTTAAGCTCAGTTTCGGTAAATACCACCAAAAAGATTTTTGCAAAGTTAGCACATCAATTTACATTCTTAGCAGTTTACAGGGATTTCTGTTTCTCTCTACCCTCATCAACACTTAGTACTATTGTCTTTTCCATTTTAGCCATTTTGATATAGTGGTATCTCATTTTGGTTTAATTCCTGTTTCTCTTATGACTAATGAAGTTGAACGTCCTTTTATGTTTGTTGTCCATTTGAGCGTGCTCTTTTGTGAAATGCTTATTCACTTTTTTTATTGAATTGTTTGCCTTTCTTTATTTGTAATTTTTCTTATTTATCTTTGGTGTCATTCTCAATTTCAGGAAAAACCTTTAAATGATTCCCTAAATATGATTCCTGTAGAGTTTTTTATTTTTTAATATTCTCTATCAGATTATGAAAATTTGCTTTCATTCCTAGTAGGTTAAATGTTTTTGATCATTAATTGGTACTGACTTTGTCAAAAAAAATTTCTGCCTCTGTGGAAATGATTATATGCCCTCCTTTTTTCTGTAATTTAGGTAATTACATGTATTGAATTTCAAATATTAATATACCCCTGAATTCCTGTAATAAGTCCCATTTGGCTGTGATATATTGTCCTCTTTGTGTATAATGGGATTTAATTTGTTAAGTTTTGTTGAGGACGTTTACATTTACTTTCCCGAGAGAGACTGGCCTATAATTTCCCTTTCTCGTAATGTCTTTGTCAGCTTTGGCACCAAGAGTACTCATGTAATAACTTTTGAATGAAAGTGGTAGAAAAAAATTTCATTGAATCTTTAGAAAATGATATCAGAATGCTACACTTCAAAAGTTTGTTGGAAAACTTCTGTTTCTGGCTAAGATGACATGGCTTATTTCAGAGCAACCCTACCATTAAGAACAAAACCATATAAGTATAAGCTGCTATGAAAAATATATATATACACTAAATAATGTTACTTAGAATATTGTACCTATAACATTATATAGTGTATATTATATAATACATGTATTTACCTATAAACACATAATAAAAATTAAAATATGATTGTTATAAAGAGCCTAGTAGGTGGTCTGAATAGTAATATGGACATACTAAAAATTGAATCTGTGGGCTGAAAGACCAGCTGAGGGATTCCCTTAGCACATTGTAAAAGTCACTGAGATGAAAATAGTCAGAATGTATAATATCTGTCTAATGGGAATTCTAGAGAGAAGAAATAGAAAGGAGATAAGAAAATATCCCTCAAATGAAGAATGATTGTATCTTTAGATCAGGGGTCAGCAAAGTTTTACTGTAAAGACCTGATAGTAAATATTTTAGGCTTCGTAGATCTTAACACTGTCCCAACTGTTCTGTTGTTGTAGCATAAAAGCAGCCATAACAGTGAATAAATAACTATGTTCCAGTAAAATTTTATTTACAGGAATAGGAGGCAGTCTGGTATTGCCTCAGGGCTATAGTTTGCTGACCTCTACTTGAGCTTGAAAAGGCCTACTGAATGTCCCATCAGCCTTTCTCTGTCTGTCTGGACTTACCTATTCTGGATAACTCATATAAATGGAATCATATATGTGACTTTTAGTGTCTGGTTTTTGAAGTTCATACACAATGTAGTGTATATCAGTCATCATTTCTTTTTATGGTTGAATATTCCATTGTATGGATATACCACATGTTGTTTATCCATTCATCTGTTGGTGGACATTTGGATTGTTTCTACCTTTTTACTATTGTGAGTAGTGCTGCTATGAGCATTTAATATATAGATATTTAAGTATTTATTTCTAGTTCTTTGGGTAGATACTTAGAAGTGGAATTGCTGGACTATATCTCTGTTTTTAACTTTTTGAGGAACTGCCAGACTGTTTTACACAGTGACTGCATCATTTTACTTTCCCACCAGCAATATATATGTTACAGTTTCTCCACATTCTTTCCAACACTTGTTTGCACTCTTTATGGTGTAGCCTTCCTAGGGGTAAAAAACACAGGAGTTTCTTATATATCTGCGTTTTCGTGTAATTTCACAAACATTGGGAGAGGTATCCACAGAGTAAGAAAAAAAAAACTAATGCAAAAGTCTTAAGTTAGGCGCTCAGAACTGCTAGCATGTTTATTTAAAATTTATTTAAGCATTTAAATATGAGATGATGGTTGGGATGATGATTATCATCCTAAAATATACACACACTCATATATGTCTGTATTTTTTTATTCTTTCCTTTAGCTACCTGAGAAGAAAAGGAATAATAATAAACGAAACATCTGCAGTGCTGTATGCTCAATTACTCACAGGTCGTAAATATCAAATAAATCAAAATGGTGAAGTTCATCTAGAGAAACAGTGGTCAAAACAAGTTCTTCCTTTTGTTTATCAAGCTATTGTTAAGGTAAGTCTTCATCAGGTCTCAGTTCTGTCTTAGTGCTCACTATTACACCGTGTGAAGAAAAAACTAATCAACTAACATTTGTTTATCAATAGAAGAGTAAGGTAGCAGCGTTTAATGGAGACTATTATTTAATATAATTTACAAAATATTGTTTGTTTTAACAGGAATATTACATACTCAAGAGACTTTGTGGTTAGGAACTTGTCTTTTTAATTTATTTTTAACTTAATCTCTAAAAGAAAAATCCCAGCCTTAACTTATGCCCTTGCAATTTTAGATTTTTATTCTCCAAAAAAAAAAAATTTGCCTTACATAAATTAATAAATGGAAAAGGCCATTATGTTGGTAATCTTAGATGTGTGTTATGGGGACAAAATTTTTTAAAAACATGTAGTGATACTGTAATTTTTGGGAAACAGTGTAGTGATTAAGAGCACAGACTTCTTAGCTGTGTGATCATGGGCAAGATTCATCCAATTTGTGTTCCTTAGTTTTGTCATCTGTGAAGTGGGACAAATGTGACCTGACTGGTGTGGCACAGTAGATTTAAATGCTGGCCTGTGAACCGAAAGGTTGCTGGTTCAATTCCCAGTCAGGGCATGAGTTTGGGTTGCAGACCAGGTCCCCAGTTGGGGATGTGCAAGAGGCAGTTGATCAATGTTTTTCTCCCTCCCTTCCCCTCTCTCTAAAAATAAATAAATGAAATATTTAAAAGAAAAATAAGCTGGGGCAAATAATAATCTCTACCACAGAGAGTTGTCTTATGGATTAAATGAATTTATAAATATGTGATGTACCTAGAAGTTATCTGGTATATAAGCAGTCAGTAAATTTTAGTTACTAGTGTTGTTAGGTAGGGTAGACATTCTTTAAATTTGACATTTATAGATAATAGAACCATAATCCCACAGGAAAAAAACTTAGTGTGCAATCTATAGAAGTTATGATGGTGATGATATACTTTTATATTTTGTTCTATATAGGATATCCGAGCTTTTGATTCCCGTTTCTCCCATATCAAAACATTGGATGACTTGTTTCCTCCAAGAAGTATGGTCTTTATGCTGGGAACCCCCTATTATGGCTGTGCTGGAGAAGTTAGTTCCTATTATTGTTAATTAATCTTTTTCTGGTCTGAAGTTAATACAGTTCTTTAACTTCTCTTCATTTAGGTGTAAAATAAAAGGTAATACTGAAGGAGAAAAACAAGAATGAATTCTTCACCTAACTAATGAACATAGTGTTTGGCTGTATATATTTTTAGTCTTGAGTAGGTTGGTGTCGGGAGGTGTGGAGAAAAAAGAATTCAAGTCCTGCTCTCTTTAGTGGTATATTGTGGTGGTATATATAAATCAATTCTGTAGTTATTTTAGATGCATTATTGGGTTGATGAATTTGTAAATGTGTTGATGGTTTGAGGAAGTCCAGTTCTCATGTAGGAAAAAGTACATGCAAATAGGCATGCATGCCAATACATACTCATATTTTCTAGCTCTTTTTGCACAAAAGGATCAGAAGTAAAGACACTCTTGTAGCAGTGAACACATGTAATACATGTAATACCCAGACCTTGACCTGTAATGCCATGTCCCACTACAAAGAACAGGACTTCTCAGTGAAATGGTGGGGCACAGGGCTGGGCCAGGGTAGGTATAAGATGAGCCTGAAACCTCTTGTATTAGAAAGGGAGGGAGTGCTCAAAAGAATGATGGGAGCACATCACATAGCCACAGGGACCATGTTTAAGGGGCTCCTACTGGTCAAGTCTGGGACAAATCGAGTATCAAAATAATTAAGTACAGTAGTGAATTATAAGTCATTGGTAGGGGGAGGTCGGAACTTACAATTACTTAGTGGTAATAGATAAGTAAATAGTGAAGGGAAGGGCTCTTGCTTAGAGTATCACGTCAAAGGTAAATGTGGGGATAATGCTGGGGGTGGAAACCATCGTTTTACAACCACTAGGATATAGTTGAATTAGGCAACAATCATTATTGGAAACTAAGTCTAGTGGAAATTTTTTATCAGGAGTGGGGTATTTTCATAGTCTTGAAAGCATTTTCCCACAAACTTTATTAGTTTTGAGGGCAAGAAATAATTGTAGTTGTACAGTGAAGAAATTGAGCAACATGTTGATGCTATGATCAAAGTTAGTAGTATGATGAGGGACAGATGAAACTATTCAATACATCATGTATCTCCAGATGTGATATTTTAAGAAGCACACATCACCTGTGCAGTATTCTGGCTCTGAGTATTATATAACCTTAAGCTAATCACCAGGAAGCATCAGAGAAGTTGAAAATGCATAGCCTTTTTTTAAGGCAAGGTGGAGAAGGAGGAATGAATTGTATTCTTCAAAATGTCAGTGTTATGAAAGAGAGAGAAAAGGTCAGGATATATTCTAGATTGAAGGAAGTGAAAGAGGTATGACAGTTAAATGCAATATCTGATCATAACCTGGATCCTGTAGTAGAGGGAGAAAGAGGTTTTTTTTATAAAGGACATTTTTAGGTCAACTGACAAAATAGGACAGTAGTTTAAAGTATTTTATCAATGCAGATTTTGTGCCTAATAATTATACTGTGATTATATAATAAAATATCCTTCTTAGGAAATAGACACTGAAATACTTAGGGGTAAGCAGCACAATATATGTAATACACCCTCAAAAGGTTCAGAAAAATAATTACATGTATTTAAATGCACAGGCAGAGCACAAATGTTAACACAAGTAGAAGAAAATGTTAACAAGTAGGTTAATCTGGGTAAGTGTTATTTGGGTGTTCTTTGACCTGTATTTGCAACTTTTTAGTAGTTTGAAATTATTTGCAAATTAAAAGTTAATTTAAAAAAGACTGGTTAACAAGGTACAATGACTCAAATTTGCAGTTTAATCACATTCACTTACAAATTCCAAGAGAATTTCCACTATCCAACTTTGTTGTCTGATTGTATCTCAGAAATAATAAAATGTTCAATTAAGTAGAAAAGTCAAGTAAATAAAATGTAGTGAAACAGACTAAAACATACTGTGATTTTTTTTTTCCTCCAAGGTTCAGGATTCAGGGGACGTGATTACAGAAGGTAGGATTCGTGTGGTTTTCAGCATTCCATGTGAACCCAGTCTTGATGCTTTAATACAGAACCAGCATGTGAGTATTGCAGTCCGTATTATTTAATTCCGAGTTGAGCTTTAAAAATATCAGAGGGGTCCTGGCTGGTGCAGCTCAGTGGATTGAGTGCTGGCTTGCGAACCAGAGCGTTGCCGGTTTGATTCCCAGTCTATGGGAAAGGTACATGCCTGGGTTGTGGGCCAGGACCCCAGTGAGGGGTGTGTGAGAGGCAACCACACATTGATGTTTTTCTCCCTCTCTTTCTCCCTCTCTTTCCCCCTCTAAAAATAAATAAAATCTTTTTTACAAAAGTAAAAATAAATATATTAGAAGGATATTTTTGCCAACTTCTTTGAATTTATTGCAAATATTTTATTGAGTACTGATTAAAGGCTCTCAAAGTTAGGATTATTTAAAAATCAGTGTAAACTTTGCTCAGAACTTCATGTAGACCTTTGAGGGAGAAATCACTGAAATCCCATTATTAATCTATAATGGTTATTATAGGTTATTGTATTCAAGCTTTTAAGCAGCACATTGATTAGCATACCCTCTGGGAATAAACTCGGGCTTTTCAAATATTTCATAGTTAAAGCCTACATTTTTAGTTACAATGACAAACGGACTTCCCATACATAAATTAAATGTCTCTACTCAGCTAAAGACAAACAGCCGCTTGAGTAAATGAGGAAATTTCATGGAAGTTCACAGCATCCTTCCTCAGGACCTATTTCTCCAAAGATGTTTACTGGCCTCCTTTTATTTTTTCCTGTTAAAATGAGGAGAGGATGCTGGTATCTGTAATTTTTGCTTAATGATTGGATAATTAACTTGACTAAAATTAATTCACAAGCAGCCATCTATTGGTACTTTTACTTTCTCTAATGATAAAATCTAAAGGTTATCCTGTGGGGTGAATTTAAGGCATTAGGCATCAGCATACCCATGAGGAAACTTTAAGGAAGGCAGAAAAGTTCCTCAAGTCTTACCATCAGGCCTCTTTTGGAGGAAGAATCCAGAAAGCAGTCAGGAAGCCAGGAGAGTGGCCCACTAGATAAAGAGGTGGCGGTTCTGTTCTGGATGTCATTGGAAGAACTTTGATTCCTACCTTCATGCCTGCCTTTTTCTAGGAGCCTGCTCACTTCTAGTGTACAATGTTGCCAGGCGGGCCTTCTTCAAGATACTTCTTCTTTGCGTACCTTGAACTTCTGTTGAAGCCTTCTTTCTCTTCCCTAATGTTCTCGGCTGTTTATTTTACATGTTCTAGGATATTTGTATGGTTTTAATTAGTTTTGATTATACTATAACCCAGTATTTCTCAAGAGGAGTACTATTGGTATTTTGGGCCGGACAATTATGTCCTTTATCTCGCAGGGCAGTTGGCACCCTTGGCACCTAAACACCGAATTCTAGTAGCCTGTGCCAATTATTGTAACTTAATGATTATTAGAAAAATGGTACTACCTGTGATAGAGAACACCTACCTCAATTTTTACTATCTGTTCTGGATAGTAAAATTTGTCTGTATTATTTCAAAATCTGATAAGGTTCTTGATGGAGAAACTATGTCATATTCTTCACTAGCCTATTAATGTATTTTAATAGTATCTTTATATTCCAGACCACTAAAAATATTTGTCCATTTCGAAGTGATTGTAGATATAATCATTAAAAAATAATGGTGTCTGAATTAATTCTTTACCAATCTCTGGAAGTTTTGTATATATTGGAGATAAAATGTCTTTATATTCATATAAAATGTTTATATAAAATGTATAACTCATGTAAACATAGTACATTTATTTATTTATATACTCATTAATGTAAGTGGAGCACCTGAAACCCATGTGAAATAAGTGTGCATAACTGTGTACAGTTAGAAGTGTGTGGTCACTCACCACACTTGGTGCTGGGTTTTTAGTTTGCTTCCTGGTTAGAAATTGTGTGATCTGATTTTTTTTTTAATTGACAATCTGCATGGTTTCTTTCCTTAAGATTACATTTTATTCACTGTGTTAATTATAAACTTACACATACTTTTACTTTCGTGATAATAACTATTAGGAGAAATAGGTATTTATATCCATATATGAAGTATACTGTTAATTTTGTTCAGTAGTAGCTGTTTTGATGACATACTTATGTTTTATTGATTATAATAATTATCAAGGCCTCATTTTGTCCCAGGTACTTTACTAAGCCCTAGTTGGAATATAAAAATTAATTTTTTAAAAATATAATTCTTAGCTGCAGTGTTTGCCACGTAGTATTTGAAGTAGAGTTTATTTGTTGAGACAGGTTCACAAACTGTGTATTTCCTCTTCCTTTTACTGGCCCTTGGGAATTCTATCCTTTAAGGAGGAAGAAGAGCAGAGAAATTCTGCCTACAGATCCTTTAAAAAGAAAGGGAAGTGATCACTTACTTTTGAGAATTTTTATATAGCCACAATCCAATGACTAATCTTGTCTTGGATACCTCCAAACTTTAAACATAAAGAAATAACATTGAATGCTTTGTGTTTCTGTAATTGACTTTTTTGTTTTTATATTTAAAGAAATATTCTATAAAGTACAACCCAGGATATGTGTTGGCCAGTCGCCTTGGAGTGAGTGGATACCTTGTTTCAAGGTTTACAGGAAGTATTTTTATTGGAAGAGGATCTAGGAGAAAGTAAGTTTATGTTAAAGAAATTTACTTAAAAGTGGCAGAAAAAATTGAATGATAAAGATAAAATGGTTAATATTTCCACATATATTTTCTCTCATTAATTGCTCTGACTTGTCCTTAAAAATTATGCATAAAATCCTCTGATGGTAATATGTTATCTAAATGACGCATGTTATCAGTGGTTGAAAACACAATTGTTATTTTTAGCAGCTAACAAATTGAACCTTGAAATAAGGTATCAAGGTGTGTGTGAATCTCCAGAATATATTTCCCTGCATTTTCTTATTTCACTCTCCTGTCTAATTACATAATATATGTTAACTGTTAATGCTTTGTTAACTTGGATTTTGAAGCCTGGCCTCTATTTTTTTAATTACTGCTACTTTGGAAATAACTGTGGTAATTAAAATACAGAAGACAACCAAAACTAAGTTTTTCTAAGAATTGAAAGCAAAACATTTTGTTCTTTAAACAAGATTTTAAAACTTATATGTGCATGTGTGGTTTAAATTTAGCCCTCATGGAGACCATAAAGCAAATGTGGGTTTGAATCTCAAGTTCAACAAAAAAAATGAAGAGGTACCTGGATATACAAAGAAAGTTGGAAATGAGTGGATGTATTCATCTGCCGCAGAACAGCTTCTTGCAGAGTACATAGAGAGGTAAGTGCCGAACAAGATGCTGCTGGGCGTCCAGAAACCTAGGAACGTAATAATAATTTTGCCTTACTGATAGCAATTTTGGAGGAAAAATGTTTCTTTTAGGAAAATTTGACATATTACATATGAATATTTTTGGCATTGGCAGAGATTTATTTATTTTAATTTAAAAAAGTTTTTTAGGCCCTGGCTGGTGTAGCTCAGTGGATTGAGCATGGGCCTGCGAACCAAAGGATCGCGGTTCGATTCCCAGTCAGGGCACATGCCTGGGTTGCAGGCCAGTTCCCAGCAGGGGACACACAAGAGGCAACCATACATTGATATTTCTCTCCCTCTCTCCTTCCCTTCCTCTCTAAAGATAAATAAATAAAATCTTTTTAAAAAAGTTTTTTAGTTTTTTTTTTAAGATTTTATTTATTTATGTTTAGAGAGGGGATGGGAAGGAGAAAGAGAGGGAGAGAAACATCAATGTGTGGTTGCCTCTTGCATGTCCCAAACCAGGGACCTGGCCTGCAACCCAGGCATGTGCCCTGACTGGGAATCAAATTGGCGGCCCTTTGGTTCACAAACCCATGCTCAATCCACTGAGCTATACCAGCCAGGCTAAAAAAAGGTTTTTTAGTTATAGTTGACATACAATACTATATTAGTTTCAGATATACAACATAGTGATTAGATATTTATATAACTTTCAAAGTGATCTCCCCAAAAAGTCTAGTACCCACCTGACACTTACACATACTTTTACAATTATATTGACTTTATTCTCTATGCTATATTTTGTATCCTTGAGGCTACTTTCATAACTGCCAACTTGTATTTCTTCATACCTTCCCTTTTTTTCATCCATACCCACAATATATATCCATGTCATCTGGCAACCATCAAAATGTTCTCTGTATGTATAAGTTTATTTCTGTTTCGTTCATTTATGTTTTAGATTCTGCATATCATTCATGTGGTATTTGTCTTTCCCTGTGTGACTTACGTCATTTAACATAATACCCTCTAGGTCCATCCATACTGTCGCAAATGGTGAGATGTCATGCTTTTTTATGGCTAATATTCCATACTGTATATGTACCACATCTTTTTTGTCCATTTTCTGTCAATGGACACTTAGTTTGCTTTCATATGTTGGCTATGGAAAATAATGCTACATTGAATATAGAAGTGCATATGCCTTTTCGACTTAGTGTTTTGGATTTCTTCAAATAGTCACAAATGGGATTGCTAAGTCACATAGTAATTAAGTTTTTGAGGAACCTCTATACTGTTTTCCATAGTGGCTGTACCAATTTATAATCATACCACCAGTGCTCAAAAGTGCCGTTTTCCCCCTCTGACAGTTGTGAGGTGATACCTCACTGTGGTTTTAATTCGCATTTCTGTGATGGTTAGTGATGTAGAACAACTTTTTATATGTTTATTGACCATTAATATGTCCTCATTGGAGAAATATCTCTTCAGCTCCTCTGTACTATTAAAAATTGTATTGTTTGGGGGTTTTCGGTGTTAAAATGTGTGAGTTCTTCATAAATTTTCCATATTAAACCCCTATTGGATGTATCTTGGTAAATTTCTTCCATTCGATAGATTGTCTTTTTGTTTTGTTGATGATATTTTTCCTCTGTGCAATAACTTTTTATTTTTTTATTTTTATTTTATTTATTTATTTATTTATTTTTAATATATTTTATTGATTATGCCATTACAGTTCTCCCATTTCCCCCTTCATTCCCCTCCACCTTGCACACCCCCTCCCACCCACCCTCCCCCTCTTTAGTTCATGTCCATGTATCATAAGTTCTTTAGCTTCTACATTTCCCACACTACTCTTGCCCTCTCCCTGTCTATTTTCTCCCCACTGTCTATGCTACTTATTCTCTGTAC
>PVKM010026064.1:0-19571 GCA_004027735.1 Carollia perspicillata | reverse complement strand
TCTTTAGATTCCACATATAAGTGAAATCATATGATACTTGTCTTTCTCTGACTGGCTTATTTCACTCAACATAATATCCTTGAGGTCCACCCATGCTGTCACAAATGGTAAGATTTCTTCTTTTTCACAGCCTAGTAATACTCCTTTGTGTATATGTACCACCGCTTTTTATTCACTCGTCTAATGATGGGCACTTGAGTTACTTCCATAGATTGTCTATCATAAATAACACTGCAATGAACGTAGGGATGCATATATTCTTTTAAATTAGTCTTTTGGGTTTCTTCTAATATATACCCAGAAGTGAAGTCACTGGGTCATAAGGCAGTGTCACTTTTCGTGTTTTGAGAAATTTCCATACTGTTTTCCACAGTGGCTGCACCAACATGCATTCCCGCCAACGCATGAAAGTGCCCTTTTCTCCACATCCTTGCCACCACTTGTCTGTTGTTTTATTGATGATACCCATTCTGAGAGGTGCAAGGTAATATCTCATGGTTTCAATTTGCATTTCCTTGATGATTAGTGATGATGAGCATCTTTTCATATTTAGGACTCCTTCTAAATGTCACCGTCAGAAGTACAAGGGGAACAGAATAAGTTTTACTTAAATAGTTCAAGAGTAATGTGCTGCTCTAGATAACTGATATAAACTCCACACAAGCAATGTAGAATTGCAGTCACATCTCTCTTCCTTTTCCAATTAATTACCGGATCCCCATCCTTACCACCACCACCACCACTTCAACCCCTTTACAAACAGCAGAAAATCTTAGAAATGCTGTTCTCTTCTTGAATTGTCCAAGTACTCAGAAACCTAAGTTAAATACCAGGGGCACTCCATCCAGCTTCCCCACCAACCCCACCAGGGTAAGACGCTTTTACTTCTCTCTCCCATGTGGCATCACCGATAGAGACAGATCCTGAACCAGAGAGACAGAGACGTGTCGACGTACGTCAGCAAACCAACTCGAGCAAATAAAGGATGAATGTATGCAAAGGCCTTATTCAACTCATTCATGGGAAAGCTGGGTCCAAGACCATTTGAGGACTTGGTGTGTTTTAGATTGGATTTGGCTTTTCAGAATACATACTAGGTTGGATATAAAACAGATGAGGTCTTATAGGGCATTAAAAACATAACATTTAGGATTATCTTTTCTACAAGACAGACTCATTTTCATCTTCACAAAAAAAAAAAATCTACCCATTAGCTAAAACTTCACAAAACCTGGGCCTTAATCTCTAGAAGATAGTTGAGCCAAAACAAAACTAAGTGAGTGCTCATGGGCGGCCCACAAACAATGCTCCAGCACGACTCTGAAAGAACACGCTCCTCCCCTTGTCATCACTTTCACATTTGGGATGGTCATCAGCCGGCACACGGCTGGCCCAGGTTCCTGCGTGGATCACTTAGGTTCACAGGGATGAAGACTGCCATCTCTCCAGTCTGAATTCAGTCCAGAATAACCCGTGCTTGGGATCCCAGATTCTCACAGCCCAGCTTTTTCACTGTACGTAACCATCGCCATTCCGAGCATCAGCCCACCCAGGGAATACCGTGTTGGCACTGGTCCTAGCACCTCCACCTCATGAACCCGGAACCAAAGCCTTTCAGTCCCCCCATGGAACCCAGGAAGGCAGGAAACTTTTCATTCTCAACACAAAGGATCTGACTGTACTCCATGTCCCTTGGTAACGGAACTATACACCTGGCAGTGACCCCTGTGGAAGCTCCCCAAAGATCCAGAGCCCTTGTGGTGTCTGGCATGAAGTATGGTTGCTTTGAGTGGTTCCAAAATGATTTTTCTGACACCTCTCTTACTAGAAAGGAGAGAAACAACCTAATCTCTGGAAGCAAGTGCTGCTGATAAAGGGAAATGAGGTTGCTCTCTAATTGCTCAATAGCACATAATGGACCAATAAAAAAAAAAAAGCAAAGCCAGAGAGAATGGCTTCAGGGCAAGCAAGATCTAGCTTGTAAATGAAGTGAACAATTACATACAGTAGAAGCTCCCTGGACTAACCCAGCCCCCCTAATGTTGTCTGCAATGCATCTGACCATTCCCCAGCAGGCTGAGTGCTCACTGGGGGTTGACTAGCTACTCTCTAACACACCAGGTTGAGTTTAAGCACGTTAGAGTCAAAGCATAATGGGTATCAATTACACAATCCAGCTGAGAGTCAGAGCAAATGTGATTTGATGTCCCTACAGCAAAAGGGTAGGGAATGAACTTACACTGATGACTCTCAAAGTTTTTAACGTAACTATGTGTGCATCATTTTTAACAATGTTTTAGTTTTAGCCAATAATTGTTGTTTAGCCAATAACTAACATCTTTCACTTCTAATCCCTTTAAAGAAGAGGAGATTCTACTACTAAAAAAAAAGAAGAAGAAGAAGAATGTGTCAATCCAATGGGAGTGGAGAACTTTTCAGGTATCCATGGAAATGTGTAAGAAAAAGCATCCGGCCACCGTGAGCAGTGCTGGTCTGAGCACTGTCCAGAGAAGAATGGCCCGCTGTGGCCCAGACATGCGTTCTCATGGGCTCCATTGCCTTTCCCTCAGGAAATGGAGGCAGCAGCTGATTAGTGTGATGCCGTTACATTTTGAAACCAGATAACCAACCGGGTTCTGATCCTGGGACTTTAGGCAAACTTCTGCTTCTGCAGGACTTCAAGGAAAAAATTCTCTGACCAGGCTGATGACAGAAATGTTTGTCCAGTGAGGGTTATAATTCCTAGTGTGGAGTAATAAGTTGGCCTTTCGGATTTCTACATTAAACTTTTATAAGCTTTGTTAAAATGAGTCAGCATCACTGAATCTAATCAACTCTGGGACACCGAGGAGTCTGCTTTCCACACTGAAATCCTGTGAGGACGCTAGCAAATTCACCATGATAAACGCCATGCTGTGAGGCCCCACCTGGCATCCAGCCAGCTCTGTTTCTGTGACCTGCCAAGTGTAACAATATTTTTTGCATCAGAAATATCTATAGCCACATGGACACACACATACAAACACATTTATACACCACTCATACGCACACTGACCTAACCCCTGTGGCCCCCTCCATAATCATAAGCTATTTAAGGGCACAGCTATATTTTTATACCTTTCTCATCCTCCATTCATTCTGTCTTGTAATGTGCCTTAAACGTGAAAATTTCAATGCAAATACACTTGGTGCTATAAAAAGTTTATTTTTCTCCTATAAGCAGGCCGTAAGTTAATAATGGCATTAGGAGGGGAATATACATGACACATGTCTTCACATGCCTATTACATAAATCTGAAGACACTAGTATTCTTCTGCCATACTCTAAGGAGATCTGTGTTCTTAAAAAGCTGCCATTTTCAATCCATTTTCTTCCTAGTAACACCAGGATGCCTTAATTTCTTGCTTGAAAAGCAAAAGGTTTAATTTTTCCAACTATCTCCTATATCATTTCTGTCTAAATTGTGTCATCATAATTTTATCTGGATAACAACACTCCTCATCTTAGCAAATTTGTGATATTACTCATACCCAACACAGAACCCTTAAGGTAGACTTTGCCTTATTTACACCCAGAAGAAATGGTCCAGATGAATACAAGCTCTCTAAAATCTGTTGCTATTGAAGAGTCCTCTGTTGGCAGAGAACAGTAGGTCATAGGTCCAGCACCTCAGCTATTCATTGTGATGCAATTATCATACCAACTCAACCATTACTGATGCTGGGTCTCCTTTCATTAGAAAGAGGGCATTGAAAAACAGCAGACAGTGTTTGCAAAACCTGAAATCTTTTCAGGAAAGCAAAAATTCACAGGAAGCAGTTGTGTCTTGTCTCTCCTTCCACTCTCTTTGCTATACAGTTCCCTGGTTATGAGTTAAATATTTTGGCAAAGAGATTCAGGAGGAAACAATGGGAACCTCTAAGAACTCCATCAGACTAATATGTTATCAGCAGATTTCTTTTCCTGGACACCCTCATTGATTTCCTGAGGAGTGGCATTAAAAACTACACACAATACCCTGGTCTTTTCTAGAATCTTTCTTGTGTTTCACAAGAAAACTGCAACCCTTCAGTCTGCTTCCTCTAGTTGATCTCAATGGATATATATTGAATGGTCAACAGCCAGAACTGTTCTCTTCAATCTAAGCCATCAAACCAGCCCCACAGCAAAAAGGAACCACAGTACCTGGATGCACGTTAATACTAAAAGAACTTAGGGTGCAAACAAAATACTAGAATATGTACACATCTGTCAGTTGATGGTATAATTCAAAAAATATAGAAACAAGGGTTATTCAAACTTTTCTCTGTTCTAACCTCTGATTTTTATCCATTTCTTCAGGTATACATTTTGTTTTGAATTGTTAACATTTGTTAATATTCTTATGCTCAAATTTAGAAACCAACGAATTCTTTAACATCTAATTTTTGTTTATAAATGCTATTTGGTGGGAGTGTTGGGACACTAGGGGTCTCCCTGGAGAGGTGGGTCATTCTGGGCTGAGGCACAGAAAGCATAAGATGAGCCTGGAGCATCTTCTTGGGTACCAGGAAGGAAGAAAATGATCCATGAAGGATGAAGAGGCTCCCACTGTTCAAATTGTGGAAAGTTTGACCCTCAAATAAAGTGCAAGTAACAAATTACAAACCACTAAATAAAATAAGAATCTATGTGTGGTGGTTAATTTTACAGATCAACCTGACTGGACCACAGGATGCTCAGATATCTGATTCAATGTTATTTCTGGGTGTGTCGGAGAGACTGCTTTGAGACAAGATTAGCATTTGAATGGGTGGACTGAATACTATATGTCCTCAAATAACATCTTTTCATTCAACGTTGTTTAGCTACAATGATGAGAAAGGAAAATTGACGTCCGGCCATGGCCACTTCAGTGTGGAGTTTGCACATTTCCCCCATGTCTGCATGGGTCTTCTCTGGGGACTCGGGTTTCCTCTCGCATCCCAAAGGTGTGCATGCACGGTGAATGGCATGTCTACATTGTCCCGGTCTTGAGTGAGCGTGGTGTACGTGTGATATTACTTGTGATGAAGGGTCACCTGTCCAGGCTTGGTTCCTGCCTTGTACCCTAAGCTGCCAGGACAGGCTCTGGCTACTCTGACCCTGAACTAAAATAATCAGATTGGGAAATCATGAATTTCTTTTTTCTTATTCACCTTTCTTAAATGTGTGCATAAGTCACATTTATTTCCATGTTTAATATTAGAAATGTCTTCTATTTATAAGTTTGGCGATGTTTTGTGACCAGAAATATGTGTTTATACCAATTAGCCCATGATAAAATTAGTTTCATTAAACGCCATTTCTCTTAGTCACAGTTTGCACAATTCTGTGGATGATGTTAAGTGAGGACATCCTGTAAAGCAGATCACCTGCCCCAATGCACTTGGGCATCATGGAATTCAGCGAGGGCCTGAAAAGAACAAAATGGCAGAAAAATGTTGGATTTGCCCTCTCTCCACCTGGTTGCTTGATATGGGGCATTAATCTTGTCCTGCCCTCCTTGCTGCTCCTGGTTCTCAGAACTTCAGACTTGGACAGGAATCTGCATCATCTGCGCCCTGGTCCTCAGGTCTCCAAACTGCACCCCCAGCTTTCCAGGGTCTCCAGCTTACAGATGGCAGATCCTGGAACTCCTCGGCTTCCATAATCACATGAGTCGATACCTTATAACAAATATGCTTGTATTATGTATGACATATATGTGTGTATACACACACACACACACATATCTGCCACAAAGGGGTACCAATCCCCCAAAAAGTCAAAAATCTCTCTATAACTTTTGATTCAAACTTAACTACTAATAGCCTACTGTTGACTGGAAGCCTTACAGATAACATAAACAATTGATTAATACATATTTTGTATGTTATATGTTTATATACTATATTCTTACAATAAAGTAAGCTAGGGAGAAGAAAATGTTATTAAAAGAATCACAAGAGAAAATCCATTTACTGTATTTACTGAAAAAAACCCCACAAATAAGTGGGCCCACACAGCTCAACCCCATGTTCCTCAAAACCATCAACAATATGGAAGACAGGGAAAACCAAGGAGCTCTTCTGCACTGAAGAGGCTGAAGAGACCTGAACACTAACTACACTGCCTGTGCCTGATGGATCCAAGACCAAGAACACGGGGCAATAGTGCAAATGAAATAAAAAATTATCAATTGGAAAGTCTGGATGGTGATATAGGATTCTGCCCATAAACAGAATCCTGTTTAGGAGTTCTTCATACTGTCCCGGTCACTTTCCTGTGAGTTTGAAATTATTTAAAAATAAATTATTCTTAGAAAAAAGAAACAGAAAGCATTGTTTGCCTCTGTGATATGCTATCACTAAACAGTATTTGCAAGCACGTCCATGAATGATTAGGAGAGAGGAGCCACCGCACTGAGCATCTCACCAGCTCTGACTCCAACATGCCCTCCATTGCGTGTGATGGTTCATCAGCGGTTCGTGCGTGACAGGTTGAATAACCAGAAAGTTCTTCTGGAGAAAGGGATTCAGCTGAAATCAATTATTAAGAGCATGACTTGTGAATCTTTGTTTAAAGATTTTATTTATTTATTTTTAGAGAGAGGAGAAAGGAGGCAAAACGAGAGAGAGGGAGAGAGAAACATCAATGTGAGAGAGAAACATTGATCAGTTGCCTCTCGTAGACACTCCAACAAGAGATTGAACCCGAAACCCAGGCACGTGCCCTGACCTGGAATTGAAAAAACTGGCAGGCAACCTTTCACTTTGTGGGATGACATCCAACCAAGTGAGTCAGTCACACAGGTCAGGGCATGACCTGTGAATCTTTAGCCCTAAAAATTTCACTGTTCTACTAATATCCCTTGTTGAAAGAAATCACCTAATTTTAAATGGGTAAAAGGCCAACTCACACTCTTGTTACTCCATCAAGCTTTGGACAGACGTGTGTGCAGCAGCTAGTCTGAAGCACTAAACAGAAGTTCCCAACTCTAGTCTCAAAAGGACCAGGATAAGGGGGGATACGTGAGGTTCTGAGGGTGCAAAAGTTAAGGAGGCACTGACTCCCAGGGTCAACTCTTGCACAACCTTAAAAGTGTGTACCTTTTTAATTTTGCAACCTGAGTGCCTCACTCACCTCACCCGAGTGCTGGCCCAGGCTCCCAGAAATATCAATGCATGCAGGGGTGGATTTCGGGCATCCTTATTAGTCTAAAGTTCCCCCACATGATTCTGATTAGCAGCAAGAGTTAGGGTCCACTTGCCTAGCCCAGGGGTTGTCAAAGTGCGCTGTCAGACTCACCACAGTAAGAACAGCACCTGAGAACTCATTAGACTTGCAAATTATCAGCCCTATCCCAGACCTACTGAAAAGGAAACCCTGGGGGTATAGTCAGCATTCTGTCTTAACAACATCTTTTAGCTGACTCCGATGTACCCTGATACGTAAGAACCACTGAACTAACCAAAATTTAACACAGAAATATGCTGAGGCCCAGAGAGGTTAAAAGATTGGCTCAAGGTCAGTTCATTTGTGATGCATGGAAATAGGAAGAGAATGGAGGTCTTTTGGGGGGGGAAATGAGGAAAACCTCAACAAATAGTTGAAGAGAGCTTGTCTGAAAATTAGTTATTTCAATGGAGAACTTTGAAAAAGCAGAGTAAATATTAAAGTGAAAGTCAATGGCAAATAGCTGCTCAAATTTGACGATACAATGCTTCACAAGAAACTGGGCCAGTAGATTCAACATGTAGTTTTCCTTTGAGAGAAGCAAATTAATTCATATCTCCTTTTATGCCCATAAACAGAATTTTCTGTCCAAATATTTCCCAGCTACTCAGTAGCAGCCAACTTCATGTTATAGATGATGAGTCATCCACTAGGTGTTATTGATTCTTTTAATTACTCTCTTGGAAACCAGAATCTTTCAATAGAACTAGCTTTGTTTGCAGTGCAATGATAGACACGTAGCAATGGACAATCATCCCAATTAACTTTGCTGTGATGGTTACGTGGGAGATGCACTTATCAGTGCTTGTGCATCACATCAGCTGGCTCGACCCCACTTCTTATTTCAGCCACTGCTGCACTGACCAGTCCCTGCAGGATTCCAAGAGCTCTGTGCAGATTGCAACCTGAGTGTGCCTTGAGTCAGCAGCCTGGAAATGTGGGAGATTGACTGCCATGGGACCACCCTTGACCAGTGAAAAATGCAGCACAATGTTCAGCTTGTCCATGACCCCAACATATCAACATGGGCTCTTCAATTTATACTCATATGAAAAATTGATTACTTCCCCAAAATATATATCTCGAGAGTTAACGATCCCTGGTCAGCAGTGAGGGCAGATCCAGGTTTCATGGAGTCTGAAACTTACACAGTTTGGTGAGTAGGGGCTTTTTAAGAAAACAAATGCAAAATTATAAATACAAAACTACGTACAAAAGTAAATATTTGCTTAGAATGAACAAAGAAATCACAGATTACTGGCACCCTGAAATCTGGGTGCCTTTCCCATGAGATCTCAGGCCATGGACCAGAAGTGCTTGTGCAGACAGAGCTTCCTGATGGCAGCCTGTCCTTCCCTCCCCACTCTACCTCCCAGCACTCAGGGGATCTGTGCAAGAGAAGAGCTCTGAAGCAGCAGTTGCATTGGCTTTCTGGTTACTCTGCCTCTGATCAGGACACACTTCCAGCAACGGCCACACATAGGTTCCAGGAGAAAGGCATCACCTGCAAGTGGGAGATGACCAGGCTTGGAGGAGCTGGAGGCATTTCTGTGCAGGAGCAGACCCAGTCTCACGCAGCATGGCAGACAAATGTTTGGGGATTGTCACCAGTCTCTCACCTCCAGGTGTTCTGGGGAATGTGCCTTCACCATCATAACTAAGCAGGGACAGAAAACTGCCCCTTTGGTCTCCCTTTGCCCATGGCCTTCAGCAGGGACATGATATCACAGGAGATGAGACACTTTATTGTAAGAATGACCTCAAACATGGCAGGCCCTTTGTATCTCCAGACCCACCCATCATTTTGGTAACCAAAAGAACCTCACATTCCCAGATGCCTACACCACCCGACATTGAGCACTGCTCCGAGGAGGCGAATGGCTCAAATAGCAAAAGCAGAACTACCTTTGGAGTCAGCCTTCAGTGCGGACTCACTGTGACTCCAGGGTGTTAAGTGCCTTTGGAGTTCATAAAAGTCTTTGAACTCTGGCTCATCTGTGCCTGAGACACAGCCGCAAACTCTCCCAGCCCACTGTCAGAAGTCAGGCCAAAATGTAAATACCACTGACAATGGTAACACTGTGTTCACCCATCACTACAAGTATAATTTCAGTGACTCCAAACTTAATGTGCATAAGAACAATATGGGGAGCTTATGGGGAAAGCGCAGATTCCTGGGCCCGACTCGCAGAGGTCAGTAGCTTTGGAAGGAGGCCAGCAGTTTACATTTTCAGTAAGAACTCCAGGCAACTCTGATGAAAGTTATCCTCAGACCACATTTCAAGGATCATTACTTGGGTGTTTTAATAGAAGCAGCTGCTTTCAATAATAATAATCATTATCAATCCTCACTTACTGAGCATGTATTACATACTCATGAGGGGAAGTGTTTGTAATTGTCACCACATTAGAGCTGGGATTGAAAGTCAGAGATGTCTAACTCAAAAGCCACTCTCAATTATATTTTTCAAATCCCTTATTAACTTGGAGGGGAACAGGAACTGGGGAAGTTTAGAGGACCGGGGAGAGAGAGGCTTCAGGACAGAGAAAGAAAATGAGAAGTATCAGAAAGAAATTTGGCTGACCTTAAACTCTTCTCACAATCAGCAACCTTTACCTCAAACTGTGAAAACCTAAACAGGAGCTATATGAGCAGGAAAGATTTTATGACCTTTTTCTGTTGAGCATAAATGCAACTTCAGGGCAATCTTGGATTGTTATAATTAGTTTCTTTGGATAGTTTGGCTAATTAAACCCCCTGAAGAGGGTCTGTGGGACTCCAGGATGAAGTGAGGCATCATAGAGCAAGGTCACCGCCTGATTTTAGAGGCTTTTTCTGCAATTTTTCCAGCGAAAGAGGAAGAGAGCAAGGCTATTGGATTATGTCACAAGCAGCAATGTGATCATAGTTTGCCCTTGTTTGGGCCTCTTCTGTGGCACAAAAGCTCTGGCTATGCATTCTTCTATACCAGGGTTAGAGTACCTCTATGGATCTGCAAAGTTGACCCTATCCAATACTTTTTCCTACCAGTTGACTGGACAAGCACATTTCTTTCTGATTTGTAGACCTGGCTTGGAATAAGATACTTGCTAATATTTATTGAGCAGTTATTCTGTGCCAGGTGCTCTGCCCAATACTCTATATGTAAAGACTTTAATCCTAACAATACCCAGTGAGGCTTCCACTCCTCTTGGATGAGAAAACCAAGACTAGAGGAGTGAACACAAGTCACATGGCTGCCCGTAAACATCAGAACTGGAAGCCCAAGCTCCTTCTGTCAGAGTCTGAAACCTAGAGAGGTAACTACCACCCTATTGCATCTTAGAAAGAGCCCCTGGAAACAGCCACAGAGCTGATGGGCTGGGAGTGGGCAGCCTGGTATGGAGGTTGCAAATGCAGATGTAGAACAGAACCTCAGTAGCTGAGCCAAATGTGTGGCCTCCTCAGACTCTGCATGCCCCCAAAGATTTCCTGATGCGCAAGATCATAAAGTGGGAGGCCAGAGAACCTTAAGCTTTGTCCCTTGGTGGTCTGCCATCAGGTGGCTAATTAGCAAGTATCTAACTACTTATACTGTAGGCCTGTCTTCACCAGGACTTATAGTTGCAGGGGACAAAATCTCACCTTCATGTAGCTTAGGCAGAACCCAAAGAATTTATTAAAAGAATACTGACCTATCTCACATAACCACACTGCAGGACAGTCACAAAAATAACTGGGCCTTAGGAACAATGGGATCCAGGGACGAATATGTCATTAAAAGACTCTCGTTCTCTCTCACTCTCTCTCATGTTTTGCCTGGATATCTTTCCATCCTCTCCATGCAGAGCAGAGGAAGGCCCATGGTCACTGTGAGTGCCCAAGACTTATATCCTGCAGTGGCTACCACCAAAAGATTGGCTCACATTCTTTCTTGTCCCAACACAAAAATTGCTGACACGGAATGGGACTGGCGCAGCTTGGAGCAGGTCTCGAGCTCTGGATCTGTCAGCTGTGAACGTACAACCACTGGAGGCCATCCCCCGGTGTGGGTTCTATGCCAAGGAGGGAGAAACCACCCTGAGCAGGGTAGTCACCCCTTTGTAAAGTTACTACAAAACTAATGGTGATTACTTAACATTGAGCAGCTCAAATTTAATTTCAAGAAGTTATATCATTATGCTGGGACCTCACTCAGGTTATTATTCAACAGAAAAAAATTAATGAAAACCACAATAGTGCACCGATACCGTGGAAGTGCCCTGGGCTCCCTGTATAGGCTGTTGATACGCTGTGGTTCAAGTGAGCGTAGGTTCTTTTCCCTACACACCTCAGGAGCGGAGGTACAGAAACTTATGGGCTGCCAGGATTTTTACTAATGCTGTACTTCAAGACAAAGCATTACCTATTGGCATATGATTTTTGACAGTACTATGTTTTTTGGACCATAAGATGCACCTAGGTTTTAGAGGAGGAAAATAGGGAAAAATTTTGAAACAAAAAATGTGGTAAAATATTTAATAACATAAATAACATAATATTTCACCAATGTAAATGTAAACAGAACTCAAGAGCAGCATTAACAACCATTATGCCTCCCAAATTTGGGGTGGGGAGTGCATCTTATAGTCCAAAAACACAGTAATTCAACCTGGGTTAACTATACCTAGAGATCTTCATCCCTAAACCACGCAGGTGATTTTAGGATCATAAAGATAATAATTTGAAAATAAAATGAAAAACAATAAATGGTGGAAGAGAGGTTACTGAATGGATTAGGTGATGATGTCTGTTTCCAAAATAAGAGATATCTAGGCTGACAATGTAATCAAAGAAGAAAATAATAATTGACAATGCTTAGTCGCTTTTCATATGAATAGGCATCATATTCAACAAAAAGCTTCCCCGAGCCCCCTGACTCTGAGTTAGACTGGTTTCTCATGTGGTCTCATAGCACATATCTGACTATATTAACATTGCCTCTTGATTTGTCTATATCTCCCACCGGCCTGTGCTCAGGTCCTGCAAGGGCAAGGACATACATACACAATTCTCTATTGAATTCTCAGTGCTTAAAAGAGCAGCTGGCATGTAGAAAGCACTTGAGGAGCATAGTTATGTTAATATGCTGTGTAAACGAACACAAGTTCACTTCATGGCTCAGGCAAGGAACACCACAGTCCTTGTGGCAGTGCTGATGCCCATTTCCAAGTTCCCGTTCTCCTAGGAAACCTTCTCTATTTACAAATACAAGAGGAGAATCGAACAAGAGTAAAATGAGTATGCTATTCATGTGCATGTTACAGAATGTAGTAAATTTATAAGAGATAGCCCTGAAAAGTCTTGGGAGGTCAGCAAAGGAGGGAGATGTAGTGTCTACAAATGTCTTTGGGGCTTCTGGTTAATTGAGTTCATGGTCTTCTCTCTGGGAAGCACCAAGTCAGGGGATAATGTCATTTAACCTTTTAGTTAAAATGCCTCCTCTCTGCCTTGCCCCAGTGGCCTCACACCTGAGACCCACAATGCCCTTTAAAGGATGTCCTAATGCAATAAAAATTTTTCAGAGAGCCGGTGGCTGTTACAATCCCGCGAGTGGAGAGGGTAAGAGGGGCGGCTTGTTAACGGCAGACAGAAAAGTCACCCAAATTCCTTTTCTGCTCTCTTTAGTGGAACAGCCTGCTGCAGCCACAGAGTTTTGTAAAATATTCTTTTGTTTCTTGAACATTTATTATTCCCCCACCAGCAGCGCTGGCTAAAATAATTCCAATTCTCTTGACCTTTCTTCAGAAGGTCTGTTTAATCAATTTTTATTACTCTCCTCTGGCTGCTATCTGAGTTTGTGAGGTTTTCTTCAATCCTGAGCTGGACAAAGTACCTTAATAGGGGTTGCCTCCCACTGCCCTAGGAGTGGGCAGTGGCGACCCCTAGAGGAGAACTGACAGTGAATACCTTGTTTGAAAGCACTGGGTGAACTCATGAGCAGCACCCAAAAGGAAGAGATGATTATCAGCCCACACATCTGGGACTGTGCCCCCTCCTTCCCAGGCAGAATGAAGAAGAAATTATTCTATCAATCAAAATGTGTTGTGTAATCACTTGTGCCAGTCCCTCTACTAGGCACTGGGGATATAACACTAAATAAGATGTGGCCTTTAGTCTGTCCCAAATAATGAGATTGGTAATAGAAGTATTCAAAAAAATTGTAGTGTTGCCAAAAAATATTCCGGATGTAAAAAGTCAAGAACCATATGATTTCATATGTAGGATATAAAACTGAAAGCAATAAACAAACAAACAAGACAAATGAACAAAAACTTGTACACACAGATAACAGTATGGTGGTTACCAGAGGGAGTTGGGGGGGGGTCGGTGATAAAAGGTAAGTGGAGCCAAATATATGGTGAGAGAAGGAGGTTTTACTCTGGGTGGTGAACACACAATGCAATATACAGATGATGAATTGCAGAATTGTATACTGGAAACCTATCTTATTTTATTAACCAATGTCACCCCCAATAAAGTTCATAAAAATTGTTTAAAATATTCCAAACGTCTTCACAGAAGTCAGGTCCTTCAAGCCTATGACAAGCCCTAGTGGCAGGTATTTTTATTCCTGGTGGATAGAAGAAGCATACCTAACTCACATATATCTGAGCTCACAGAAAAGGTGTGTATTTGGCCACGTTGGATTTCGTTCCTTTAGTTTGTGTCTTCCCGCCTGCTTTAGGATGATAGCTGTATCTGAGGTATCCCTCGTGCTGCTGCCCCTCGCCGAGGCGCGAGGCCAGACCTTCGCTACACCGGGCTGGGGCGGCAAGTCAGGGCTCCCGCTGCACCACACCGTCTGATGAAAATGGTCTGGGAGGAGCTCGGTCCCGCCCTTCATCACCCTGCTACCCCGTTAGAGGCCGAGTGTCTCAAGTCTGGAGGAATACACACTTAGGTTAAAGAGCTGGGCTGTGCCTTTCACAGATGTTGAGGAGACTTTGAGCACGTGGCCTGGGGCTCTCTGCATCTCATTTTCCCCATTCGTAAAACTGAGATGATTATGCCTACTTCATTCTATTCTGTGATGACTAACAAAATTCTGGCTATGAAGACTGGATGTTTGGTAACGTTAATTATCGGTCATGATATAACTGTTGTTGTTGCAGCTGCTATTATTATTACTATTATCATTATTATTATTATTATCTTTTTATCATAACACTAGTAAATCAGACAAATCAAAGCCTCTTAATATTTTCCTGAGTAACTGCAGAGGTATTTGGCATCTCTCCAGAAGGGGGATTCGTATTAAATGCTAATATGTCAAAAGCTTTACTTATTTTCCCTAAGAAGTTTGTCTGAATTTGGTTAAACAGCCACCAGATCCTTGTGGCCCAAACCTTCCCAAATACCAACTCATTGAATGTGGCAGAGACTGGCCAACTGTTCGCCCAAGAGTTTCCTTTCCTCCGGGACACACTGCTGGACTAATTCCCCTTCTTTCTCTTAGGGTGGCTGTTAAGTATGACCATGGAGTCAGCTCTAGTCAAGAGTGGAGTAGGAAGTAGTCTGTGCTTCCGGCGGGCTCAGAATAGAAACCGCCCCCCATCCATGCACAATTCTTCACTCTCTGTATTAGGTATCTACTGCTGTGTAACAGATCACCCTAAACCTTAGAAGCTTAAAGTAACAAATATGTATTAACACCCACAATTTCTGAGGGTCGAGAACCTGAGAGCGGTTTTCCTGGCTCAGGGTCTCTCATAAGGTTACAGTCGAGCCACGGACCAGGGTGATGTCATTTTTAGGCTTCACTGGATCTGAAAGATTGACTTTCTAGGTGGCTTCCTGATACGATTGTTGGCAGAAGGCTTCATTTCCTTGCTGGCAATTGGCAAAAGACCTCAGTGGCTCACCCTGTGGGCCTCTCTCTCCACACGGCTACTTGCGTGTCTTTGTGATGTTGCAGCCAGCTTCCCCCAGAATAAACACTCCAAGAGAGGGGGAGCCAGCTGGAAGCTGCAGCGCCTTTATGACCTGGTCTCCAAAGCCACACACCATCACTTCCATTTTTTTTCTAGCCATTAAAAGCAAGTGACTAAGTATATCCACAATCAAGGGGAGGGGAAGATGATGCCACTTCTTCAAGTCCATATGAGATGTGTGCACATCGAAAGACCACAAAGGATATGTGGCCATGTCCACTCTTTTCTCCGTCTCCCAGCTGAAGAGAGAGGGCTACACGGAGCTGTAATACAGATGGAAGGTGTCTGGATTCCGGAAGGACCTCCTGGAGCAGAGCCTCCCTGCTGTCACCTGAGACTGTGATGTGAGAAATAAGCTTCTATTATGCTAAGCCACTGCGTTGGAGGGACTGCTGCCTCCCTGATTAGTTCACTAAATTACAAAGAATAGAGCACATGTTTTCTATTTTGCAAAAACCATTTTATAGCATGCACACATTAGCTAGTTACTGTATTTATAAAAGTAATATCCAGAGCAAGATTTTAAAATTTCAAACATAAGAGGTTACATTTGCAACCCTCTTTAGCATTATGAACTCTAACCCTTTCTTTCTTTTTCACAAAGCACTAAAGGATGAGCCCTTAACTTGCCTTCCTTCACTCACCAGACCCCAGAGTCCCCAGGTCTTAAGGTCATATCAGTCTGCAGCTTCCCCCAGCATGTCCAGTTTCTTCATTATCAGCCTCTGCCTTGTTAAATAATTTCCCCAAAGGTTTTAGTTCATCTGACTTCAAAGCTCAATGCGTTCCTTTCATGGGCCTCTGCAGAAAGAAAATGTATTGGCTCCTAGACTGACTTTGCCAATAGAGAAAAGATTTTTCTCCACTGAGCTGCCCTGCTCGGTGCTCTACTGTTTGAAGCAAGAGCTCGCAGAAACCTTCCTTGCTTCGAACTTGGCTTTATAACTTTGAAGCCGCAGTTCCTTTTCTTTACTGATTTTTGCAGGCTTAAAACCCGCCTGTGATGTCTTCTTAGGAAAAAACAGTCCCCTTTAATCAAAGCATGTATTAATGTGTGAAAAGAAAGTAACACTGTTAACCAGCATACAAACAAAAGGGTTTTCTCCACAATTACAAAGGGAAAAGGCTTAATCTTTCGGGTAGTTGTATTAAGGGTCACGCTTCATCCCTGTCTGTACCTATTCCCTTTGCCATGTGGATCAGAACTATTTATAATTAAAACTTACTAAGTGATTGTTATTTTAAGCCCATGAGTTTAGTGTATCACACAGAAATAGCTGGCGATACAGAAATTGATGCCTAGAAGTGGGTGCTGCTGTAACAGAAACCTAAATTATGAGGCTTTGGAACTTAATGGTGCATGGGGGCTGGGAAAATGGCAAAGAAATTGTAAAGGAAGCTGGAAAATGGTTAGAAAACTTACAGAAGTCTAGAGAGAGAAGTGGTGGTCTCTATGATGTAGACATAAAACACTTCATTAAACTGTCACCTACAGTGACTTGGAAGGTAGAAAATGTATCTAATGAACTTTTGAACTTATCCATGCTGCAGACACAATGTAAAAAGCATCAGCTGGTTGCTTTTAGCTGTTTATGACCAGGTGCTATAAGAGAGATGAGAGCAAGCAAGAAGCAGCAGATTTGCAAAATAAACTAAGAGGGAACATAGCCCAGAAACGCGGGGACCTGCTGATCTGAAAAATAAAACAGTTTCTCGTTTCCAGTCTTTCCAACCAGTAAGAGAGTCTCAAATTAAGATAAATCCTGGGGCAAAGATCTAGGGCACTGCAGTAAGACATGCCCTCAGGGTAAAGAGGAAATCAAGAGTTTGCACATCCCTTCTAAAAACCTCCGAAAAAAATAAAGTATCTTCTCAGCTGCACCAAAAATGCTTCTATAAAGCTTAGGGGAAGAGATGGTCCCACAGCAACCAGTTATGCTGAAAATAGGATTAATTAAGTCTAAAAAATAAAGCGCTGGTGTGTGGCCTTTGGCACATAAAGTGAACTCAAATCAAATACTATAAGAAAACCGGCAAATTTAGATAGATAGCTGCATTGGTAGAAACACGGGCCGCCTGCCCTCCACGAGACTGACCCTGGTCAGGTTGTGAAAGAGTCTGTAGGCCCCCAACTTTCTCTGGGTACAAAGAAGGCTAAAATTGCACTCAAAGCACAAATTCAAATCCCATTTTCTGAAATGGCCGAGAGGTTTGTGGCAAAAGAAAGCTACCCCTGAGAGAGAAGCCAGGACCTATAGGAAACAGTGAACTGAAAGCCACACCAAGACGGCAGGACTCAAGCCTGCTCTAATAATATTCTCCACCCCGAGAGTGGGAGGTCCCTGCTGCATTTGACGGTGAAGCTTCAAAATTGCAGTAAACCAGTGATTACTGTAAGGCTACCGTTTTTCCTCCTTTAGAATGGATGAATTTGGTGCACTGTAATAGTGTTTCAGTATTGTATATTAGAGAGCAAAACACTTGCCTTATTGGTTTGTAGGTCTTTGAATCAATAGGAGCATTCTCCAGATCTGAGAACATTCATTTATTCACTTATTGCTTCATTCGGTGCATGTATATTAAGTGCCTACCATTTAACCAGGTACTGTGCTGGGAGCTAGAAATAAAGCTATAGAGAAAAGGGGCAGTCTCTGTCCCCAGACAGCAGCGTAAGAGATGGCTGGGAAGCCAGGCAGCCACAGTACAACGTCAGTACTTTGACAGTCAGCATACAGGGTGCTGCCCTGGCTGGGAAGGTCAGTTAATTAGAGCATAGTCCTGATGCACCAAGGTTGCAGGTTCCAACCTTGGTCAGGGCACATACAAGAATCAACCCATGAATGCATCAATAAATGGAACAACAAATCAATTCTCTCTCTCTCTCTCAAATCAATAAATAAAATTTTTAAAAAGAATACAGGGTGCTGCAGAATTACTGAAAAGCAGTACCCCTCAAGAGAAGACTTCGTAGAGCTCAAGATGTCTAACCTAAAAGGTAAAATAACCAAGAAACTGATGGCATCAAGGAGCCTGAGGAGAGCTTGGTGGGTGGAAGAATGTGACCAAGAAGACAGTGAGAGGAGGCTGGAGCAATAAAGCTTTACAACAGTCTGAAGCTGAATCTCTCAGAGACTGGTACCCCCTTGAGAAGGAGCAATGATTTATGCCTTCTATGACAAGAAGACTTAGACTACAAAGCTCTGAGAAGCTTGTTTCTTGGTAGCAAGAAGACTCTTAGAATGATAGATTCGACTGTCACCAATCTGACATGTTCGCTTAGTGGCCACCCCTCCTATGAAGAATATGAAGGTCTGGACAGATGCCTTCTATCTGATTCTATAATTCACATGGCTTTGCCAATTCGGCCATAAAACGCTTAGAAAACTTCTCTGAGCACTGTGAAGTCCAAGGGCAAAAAATCTGCAGAACCTACAAACCTAAGAGGAATTTAGATATTTCGACTTATACTTTAGAGTTGGGAATTTGGATGAAAAAGAAAAAACTGGGAAATAACAATCAGCCATACAGAGGAGGTGCAAAATAAATTTCCATTTTCTGGACCTAGTAATAGAATGACGGCTAAGGCCCCGATGCATGTCACAAAAAGACAAGGAAGACTCACTTTCCTGGGGAGCTGTCGGTGTTGTTAAGAGTGGCTTAAACTTAACATTAGGTAAGAGAGAGAAAATCCGGATCTTTTGTAAAACCAAACATGATAAGAAGTTCTATGTATGACACAGGAAAACAAAAAAGAACGATTGTAGGACAGAACTCAGTGATCACCAGAAGAAAATAAACTAGACCAGAGTTAGGGATAAGTTGAGGCCATAGTATATTGGTAGATGTTTGCAATCAGCTCTTTGAAAAACTGTGCAGCATAAAAGTTAACTATAAATTTTACCAATATAAAAGATGTATACCTCACAATTTACAAATAATGGCAAAATATATGATATTATTTATTGTAAATTCCATGTAGTCAATTGATTCTCACAAAATGTTTCTGTTGAATTTTGCTAAACTCTTGTAGCTATATCTAAACTACAGTTGCAAATGGCAAATGACACCCCAATGTTCACAGCAGCACAATTTACAATAGCCAAGTGTTGGAGGCAACCTAGGTGCCCATCGGTAAATGAATGAATCAAAAAACTATGGTTCATATACACAATGGAATTCTATGCGGCAGAAAGAAAGAAGGAGCTCCTACCCTATGCAACAGCATGGATGGAACTGGAAAGCATTACTAAGTGAAATAAGCCAGGCGGTAAAAGACAAATACCATATGATCTCAACTTTAACAGGAACCTAAGCAACAAAACAAACAAGCAAGCAAAATATAACCAAAGACACTGAAATAGAAAATGGGATGATAGTAACC
>PVKM010026063.1:0-10920 GCA_004027735.1 Carollia perspicillata | reverse complement strand
AAAACACAAGAGACGATAGCACAGAGGGCATGCCATTGGCCTTAACCTGACTCCTTTTTGGGGGGAGCTTGATAAAATCACCTTAAATCTGTCTATTTTAATTTTATTTTTGCTTTGAAAAAGAATTGATTTAGTTATTTATCCATTGATGCTGTGTTTTTTGTATTTTGTACGAACTTATAAACTAATAGTTGGAGAAAAGAATATTTTATGTAAATTAAATATATAACATTCCAAAGTATTCAATTACCATTTTATAAGTTGTTCTTTGTTATTTAAGATACTAATGAACACACCCAGTCAGACAGTTGGTCATCTAACAAATATTCTTAGCGGTGGGCAGACTCTGTTCCAGGCCCCGAGGACCCGGTTGACAAAGCTCCTGATAGCACTGCGCTTACATCCCTCTGGAGCAAACACGCTGTACACATGTTTCATCTAGAGTTTGTTTTATGAATGAAAATAATGATACTATTGAAAATTGTGCTTGCAAGTACAGTGTGCTTATAAGGGTCCTGTTTTTTAAAGTGGAATTTATTTTTCAGGCAATGTTTAGGTCCACAGAAAATCGAGGGCAACATACGGAGAGCCCCCATATGCTCCACTCCCCACATACACGCTCCCCCCACCCCGACTGATCTGGTTGTTACAATTCATGAACCTACACTGACACATTATTATCACCCAAAGCCCTTAGTTTACATTAGGGTTTGCTTTTGGAGCTGTACTTTCTACAGGTTTTGATAAATGTAAATTTGTCCACCATCAGAGTGCAGCCTCAGAGAGCAGTTTCACTGTCCCAAGCCCCTGACAGCCACTGTCCCCATAATTCTACTGTTTCAAGCATGTCACTTAGTGGAAATCATGTTATGGAGACTTTTTGGATTGCATCCTTCACTTAAAATTTACATTTTAGGTTCCTCTGTGCTTTTTCATAATTTACTAGTTCATTTCTTTTTAGCCCTGAATAATATCCCATTGTCTGAATGGACCACAGTCTATTTATACATTCACCTACTGAAGGACGTCTTGGTTGCTTCCAACTGTGGCAGTTATGAATAAAGCTGATATGCACACCTCTGTGTGAATTTGTTTTGTCTGGATGTAGTTTTCAACTGATTTGAATAAATACTGAGGAGCTTTATTGCTGGATCACAAGAGTATGTTACTTTTGTAAGAAACCACCAAACTGTCTTCTAAAGTGGTTGTACTATTTGCATTCTCACAAATAATGAATGGGGGTTCCCATTGCTCCATATCCTCACCAGCATTTGGTGTTGTCAACATTTTTAGATTTCTGATATTTTAATAGATGTGTATTTTCTTTCAATTCTGTAATCACATAGGATGCCAAACATCTTTCCAAATTCCTATTTGCCATCTGTACATCTTTTTTTGTGAGGAGAGGTTTATGTCTTTTGCCCATTTTTATATTGTGTTGTCCATATTCTTATTGTTGATTTTAAGAGTTCTTTGTAGATTTTGGGTACCAATCCTTTATCAGATGTGTCTTTTGCGATTGTTTTCTCCCAGTGTATAAATATCTTCTCATTCTCTTCACAACCTTTCACAGAGCAGAACTTTTTAAGTTTAATGAAGCCCAGATCATCAAATATGTCTTTCATGGATCATATCTTTGGTGTTGTACCTAAAAAGTCATCTAGGTTTTCCGTTATGTTACCTTCTAGGGCTTGTACAGTTCTGAATGTTACATTAGGTCTCTGATCCATTTTGAGTTTGTGAAGGGTGTGAAGCCTGTTTCTAGGTTTTTTTTTTTTTTTTTTTTTTTTTTGGCATATGGACATCCAGTTGTTCCAGAACTATTTGTGGAAAAGAATGTCTTCACTTTATTGTATTGCCTTTGCACTTTGTCAAAGTCAGCTGAACATATGCCAGTCTGTTTCTTGGCTCCTTGATCGGTTCCCCTGATGCCTCTGTCCTTTCATTCTCCAGTTCCACACAGTCTTGATTAATTTGGCTTTGAGTTAGTCTTACAGTCTGGTATTGTCAGTTCTCCAGTTTTGTTCTTCTCTTTCAGTGTTAATTGGCTGTTCTGGTTTTTTGCCTCTCCATGTATGAACTTTAGAATCAGTATGCTAGTATCTATAAAATAACTTTCTGTGACGTTGGTTGGGATTGTGTTGAATCTGCAGATCAACCTGAGGAGAACTGACTTCATAACGACACTGGTTCTTCCTGTGCGTGAACATGGACCATCTCTCAATTTAGTCCTTCTTGGTTTCCTTTACCCCGAGTTTTGTAGTATTCCTCATGTAGATCTTGCACTTTTTGCATAAATTTATACCGAAATATTCCATTTTGGGGTGTTATTGTTAAGGATATAGTGTTTCCACATTCGCATTTCACTTGTTCACTGACGGCATATAAGGAGTCATTGACTTTTATATATGAGCCCTGAATTCTGCAACCTTGCCATGGTTGCTTATTCATGTAGGAGTTAAATTATTCTTTCAGGCTTTCTGCATAGACGACCATGTCATCTGCAAACAAAGACAGTCTTATTTCTTCATTCCCAATCTGAATAATTTTTATTTCCTTTTTATTTCTTATTGAATTACTTAAGCTTTCCTGTGGAATGTTGAAAAGGAGTGGTCAGAGGGGACATTTTTTAATTGTGTCTGAACTTACTGGAAAAGCTTCCAGTTTTTCATGAGGTGCTTGTTTTAAGCTAACCAGTCTTGAGCATTTTCTATGTGCAGATTTTAAATGCTTTATGTGCATCACCTAATTTACTCCTCCCATTCCGACTGCTGTCTGCTGAACTCAATCATGAAGAAAATTGCAGGTGAAAGTATTTCATTATTTGGTGTTGGACCATGGCAGAAATGCATTTTTCAAATTTTCAGTACTCAATTTATCATAAAATCCTCTCCTAACCCCCCAAAACACCAAAAATTATTGTTAAAATTATCTCATTAAACATTGAGAATTTACAAATATTTCCCTATGTCGACATCATCTATGTTTGCAGAAACAACAGAAATGTGAACTGATCTGTACATGAAAACATGAGTTATCTCCATTAATATGTGTCTTCACCAATCATATCTTTAAATGCTTAAAATGTCCCCAGTGTTCAATTATTTATATATATATTGAGGGAAATAAACTCAAATCCAAAGGTCTTTAAAATGCTTTTCAAAATAATAAATAAAATGTTGTCCAAAAATTCAGGGAGACTCCATAAAGCTTTTAAGTCTTATATTGACCTTACAAATAAGCATTTAGTAAAACTATATCTACATGTCTGTTCAGAAAACATCCAGCCATTGTTAATATAGTGAGAATGATGTGTGCAACATGGATGTAATCTGGCAGCCAAGGAAAATGGACTGGAATGCTCATGCATGAACAATGATGACTTCACTGTAGTAGTCAGTAGGGATGGTGGATGCCACTAAGTGAGCACGTGTACTGTGTGGCCATCGCATTCACAATGACTGAATGAGTAGAGCAACAAATCTGCATCAAATTTTGTATTAAGCCGGAACATTCCTCCATAGAAACTATTTGGATGATTCAGAAGGCTTTTGGGGATGATGCAATGAGTGCAGTGCAAATAAAAGTGTGGCACAAATGCTTCAAAGATGGTTGAGAATTTGTTGAAAGTGATCCACGTTCTGGAAGGCCTACAACAAGCAGAACACTGGAGAATGTTGAACATGTATGGGCTGCAATCAACAATGATCGGAGACTGACAGTGTGAGAACCAGAAGCTGATCTGGGGATTCCAAAAACTACCAGGTCCAAGATTTTGATGCAGGATCTTGGCAGGAAACATGTTGGGGCAAAATTCATTCCATGGCTTCTGCTACCAGAGCAGAAGGAACACGGTGCTGCAGTTGCTGAGGACTTGATTCAAACCACTACCAATGAACCAGATTTCCTCAAGACGGCTGTCATAACTGGAGATGAATGGTGGGTCTATGATCCAGAAACAAAGGCCCAGTTGTCCCAGTGGAAGTCGCCTGGTTCTCCACACCTAAAAAAGGCACGGCAAAGCCACTGCAAGGTAAGACTGTGTTAACTGTGTTCTTTGATTGGGAAGGTGTTGTCCATCAGGAGTACGCCCCTTTGGGCGAAACAGTTCATAGGGAGTACTGCCTCAGTGTTCTCTGTTGGCTGAGAGATGCACATGATGAAAACAGCTGCAGCTGCGGGCCGCTGGTGATTGGCAGCTTCGTCACAACAATGTGTCTGCTCCTATGTCACGTGTTGTACGAAGGTTTTTGGAAAAACATCAAACCACCCAGGTGACTCAGCACCCCTACAGCCCAGATGTGGTGCCCTGCAACTTCTGGCTTTTCCTAAATCTAAAATTACCTTTGAAAGGGAAGAGATTTCAGAATATTGATGAGATTCAGGAAAATATGATGAAGCAGCTGATGGCATTTGGGAGAACTGTGTGAGGTGCCAAGGTGCTTACTTTGAAGGGGACTGAGGTATCATTGTCATATGTACAATGTTTCTTGTATCTTGCATCTTCTTCAATAAATGTGTCTATTTTTCATAGTGCATGGATGGATACTTTCTGGACAAACAGAATCAGGCGAAAAATATGTCATATCTTTGTAAATTTTAAAAATTATTTTATTTATTTATTTTTAGAGAGAGAGAAAGGGAGGGAGAAAGAGAAGGAGAGAAACAGCAATGTGTGGTTTCCTCTCCTGCGCCCCCTAATGGGGACCTGGCCCACAACCCAGGTATGTTCCCTGACTGGGAATCAAACTGGGGTACCCTTTGGGTCACAGGCCAGCACTCAATCCACTGTGCTACACCAGCCAGAGCACCTTTGTAACTTTTAATGGGACATCTAGAATAATTTGTAATTGTTGAAATGTGGGGTTTTTTTAATTCTGTGATTAAGGATAGCTGGAGGAAGACTGTCTTTGCTTAAAGAATTTCACAATATTTATACTTCTAGAAGAGCTGTGTCTGTTGCAAACCCGTTTTTCTGCCATAAACAAAGGGAGAATTATTTTTCTGGGCTTTATTTATTTTTCTAAAAGCGTGCTACATGGATTCAGAGGCATTTCGGACAAACAGCTATTGTGAGAAATGAGGAGTGACAATGTATTTAACTCCTCATCTCATATTTTTGGGCAGGCGGAAATCTGCAGATCGGATGAATAAAACCCAGTGGAGTTGTCTGCATTCCGTCATCATTTCACCAAAAGAGTACAAAATGATTGTGGCTTTTAACTTCACAATAAATAAAAGCATATTGCCATTAATAACCAGTCAGATGTCTAAAATACACTTATTGGATAGTTTATGACTTCTATGTTTATTAAGATAATCATTCATTAAAAGCCCCTGAAAATGTTGGGGATCATGAATTATGATTAATGCCTGTGCCCTTTGGCCTGGTTGTTGAATGGGATAAGGACATCTCCTTCCTGGTTTTTACTTTTAATATTAATATTCCTTTTAATGGCTATTAGTCACCCCTCTTTTTTTGTCTGGATTTCCAGAAAGCTCAGTATTTTGTTTCGTATGTTTTTCTTTTTTCTAATTTCTTGCTTATTTGCAACAACTGCTTGCAGGCCAGTTCTTCTGGTGTAATGCTACCTTGTGCTTTTTGAGGGAACTCACCATGTGGAGAAGGATGCTCCTAGCAAGGGGAGTATGTAAGCAATTATGCAAACATACTAACTAAATGGAAATAGCTCGGAGAAACATGCTAAGAAATTTATTTGCTAGTGGTTTTTGAAACCTTGCAAATACTGCTTAAAAGCTCTGATCTTCAACTTTCTTGTCTGTAAAGTGGGCACCATGATACTTATCTTGCAAGTCCCCTGCAAGAACCAGGGTCTATGCTGCCTGTGAAGGTGCCTTGCACATACTAGAGCCTTGTAAACCCTAGTGCTACCTACCTGTGATTTTGCACCTCAGTCTCATATCGAAGATTCTGATATTCCCATAGCAAAGGGAATGGTTAAACCCAGACTGTTTTCCAGTCCTGTGAGATAATAGAAGTTTCTGCACCTCTGACGCTTCAGCTCCTCCTCCTGGAATGGAGGAAACCAGCACACAGACCTCCCGGGACCTCTCAGGGCACCAGGGAAATACACGTGACTCTTGGCACATGGGAGGTGCTTGAGAAACACCAGCTGCTGCTAACACTGCCCGAATTATCTCAGTAAAACCTTGGTCCTTTTATTACGATTATTTCTCTCAAGTCATTGATGTGAGAGCCAAGGTAAAAAGAAGCTTTACAGTTATTGACATGGAAAACAATACAATTAATAAATACTAATACAAGAATAAACTATGTTTCACATACTCACAACTGTAAACCTACTCTAGCCTGATCCTGTATTTGCCCATGTTCACTCAACTGATAAGTGATTGAGCAAGAAGTTAACATTTTCCTAGTCCCCAAATCTCCATGTTTCCATTTGTTTCACATCTGCTGCCACTTCATTCAGACTGTAAATGGATGAGCGACATGAGTTTGTCATCAGTGTGGTGTACCTTGTGGAGTTAGGTGCCTCAGAATGCAGGGGCCTGGAATCCATGAGGCTCCGTTAGCAGCTGCTATAATGAAGGCCCAGCAGAGCGTCTCTCAGACCTTCTGGGAGGGTCACGGTGATAAGACAATGTTATCCTCCACATTATTTTGCACTTTTCTCCGAGGACTCCTTTTATCTTTAGGAATGAGCCTTTTTTTAAATTGCTTATTTTCCATGACCATTTATCCCTCTTATACCTTCTTCCACCTTCACTCCCCCTCCCCACCAAGCACCACACTGTTGTCCGTGTGTGTGTTGTTCAGGAGTCCTTTTCCCTTTTTCGCTCGATCCCTCCACCCCCACCCACTCCCCACCCCGAGCAGTCCTCCTGCTCTCTGTCTGTGAGTCTTCTCTGCTCTGACGGTTAGTTCCGATGAGGCTTTTTGAAGGGCACATGTTAGGAAGCACTATTTTGACAGTTTTTGTCTTGAACAGTCTGCTTTAAAATTCACTGTGCTGAACTGGGGATACACAATCAGTGCACACAAAGTGAGATAAAGACAATCTCCACACATTTAAATTTAATTGCTTTTTGAAGAGCACAAGGGAAAACTGAATAGTCAAATAAATTTTGCAGGCTATCTATGATAAGCAGAAGTAATCAGCTCATTAAATATATACTGGAAAATAGTAATTAGAAATGAAGCCTTTCACCCACTTATAGAGAGAATCAAATGGATGTGGGATTGAATCCAAGTTCAATCCTCGTCACTTAACCCCACTACCCGCTCCGTCACCCAGATCTCCTTGACTTCACAGTTTGACTGGACACATAATATGCTGTGAAATCTCTGAAAATGAGGTCCACAACAGACACTTTGGTACTAAACCAAAGGGTTTGCTTAGCCCATTGAAATGCAAACAGGAGTTTGCAGCAAATTGAGTAAAAAGTTTATTAGTTAAGGAAAAAGCACTAAACCCAGGGTCATGGGTGAGCCATTACTCCAAGATCTGTCTGGTTGTCCGTGGCTACTATGGGATGGGTTATGTAGGCCACTAATGGTCAGGGTTGTGGTCTCTATTGATGGGTTGGGGCCAGGGGAGGGGTAGTGGACCATTGCCCCTGGTCCTGCGGTCTCAGCTATGGCAGTGCTCTACGTGGTTTCCCAAGGCCGTGGTCCATGGGGTCCTCCTGCTTTTCTGGGTCTGGAGCTGAAACAACCGAGCTCAGATGTCATCTCCAGTTTGCCTGAAACTCTGTCTTTGCGGTCAGTGGACCCAAGGCTTTGTTCCTAATGTTATTTGATGCTGATCAGAACCTCATTGTCCTGAGGGCTTAATAGTTAAGGGTGTGAACTGGCAAGGCAGAGGGAGTTTGGGGAGTCAGGCTGCTGGATGAAGCCAACTGGAATCAAAAGGAAAGGGAGAAGAAAAGGTCATGTTGAAGAAACAGTTTCTGCACAGGCACAGCATCCCATGTGGTGCTCTTGGTGGGAGATGGAGGAAGCAAATATGGCCAAACGTGGGCAGTTGTCAATCAACTTGGGTTGAGTCCCTTTCACATTTCTGTATGCTTGAGGGTTTCCCAAATCAGAAGTTACAGAGGGGAGAAATCAGAGACTATTTGCAGAAAGCTAACTACATTAGAAATTAACTTTTAAAAAAAATTTGTTAAGATTTTATTTATTTATTTTTAGAGAGAGGGGAAGGGAAGGAGAAAGAGAGGAAGAGAAACATTAATGTGTGCTTTCCTCTTGCATGCCCCCTACCAGGGATCTGACCCACATCCCAGGCATGTGCCCCACCTGGGAATCGAACGGGCAGCCCTTTGGTTCACAGGCCCACACTCAATCCACTGAGCCACACCAGCCAGGGCAGAAATTAACTTTTTGATACATTGATGACAGTGGCATGACTTAGGGTCATCATAGGGAAAAGTGCACATGGGGACTTCCGAGGAGAAAATTTACACTGAGTTGCTCTAGGTGGATCTCCATGTCTGGGAGACAGGGGCAGTGGCTGGGCTGCAGGCACAGTGCACCTTCCTGACCAGGACCGTTGGCCCCTCCGCTCCTCCTCCTGAATTTAGCCTAGCCTATATTTGATATGAGGCTTCTGACCATAAGATAGTGAATAAATGATATTTGTTTACTGATCCTAGAAAAGAAATGGGGCGGGGTGGGGGGAGGAGAGAGAGGTATGAGAGACAAATATCAGTGGGTTCCAGACCTGGGATTGAACCCACAACCTGGGTATGCACCCTGACCAGGAATGGAACCTGCAACCTTTTGGTGCATGGGATGACATTTCAACCAACTGAGCCACCCAATCAGGGCATGAACATATACTTTTATGTGAGTTTAATTTAGGCATAAGTGGAACACAGTTCCTTTAATGTAAATATAACATTTTAGATGTGGTACACACTTATCTAGGTAAATATAATTTATAAATAAACATTATAAACATTATAGATTTTATCAGTAGTAATTTAAACCCACATTCCAACATTACATGCTGTAGTTCACATCCATTATGAGGATGATTTGTATGACATCTTCTCTATGTTTTAAGTCATACCAAAATTAACTAGCAAAGTTTTTGCAATCCACTAATATTAGAAATATGGCTTTCTGTTTTTGACACTTGAAATGTTAGTGATTCATACATTAAACAGTTCGTTGGTTGGTTTAAAGCAGGCAGAAATACCCTTATCATCGAAACAAGACCTGCTCTGAAATAGGACTGAACAGGTGCTGGCAAGGAGAATATTCAGGGTCCATCAAGTGTATTTTGACTTCCCAAATATTTCCCTGTAACAGGATCATCCTGCTACATTTTTTTGCCATGTGAACTTCCCTTATCTCTTTCAAGTGATTACAAATGAGCTCCTTGGTTCTTATTTTTCACTTTCTCTGAGGTTCAGAATGTATTGTCTCACATGTCAAGTGCTAGATGCTGAACTCTAAATGTGCTCAGTTATTGCTGAGAAAAATATTTTATTTAATTTCCATATATCTTAATATTCTTGCATCCAAGACGTGCCTACCAAATTTTAAGTTGAAATCAGGAATACTGGGAGCTTGAAAAGATTTTTGGTGATCACGTTCTTCAGTTCTTAACAGTGAAGCAGGTGTGTCACAATTTTAGTCGCATTAATAACTAAAATAACGTCCTAGCTGGCTTCTCCTGGCCTTGCAGCAGTGAGCTGCCCTGCGCAGATCTGACATTGACCCTGCTGTAAGGGAGCTTTGATGTATTTGCCAAGGCATTTGTTGACTTTCAAAAGGCAACTTCAACCCAAAGCATTTTGTACATACGTGGCAACTGTTAGTAAAAACTTATGGAGGGTTTCAAAGAATTCTAGTAAGAATGCTGTCTCTTTGGAGTTACATAAGTGTAAAGCACAGAAAAGACAGAGATTTGATCCTAAGTGAACCCGAGGGAATCCGGGTTGGCAGGGAGGGTACAAAAACAGACCTAAGCAGGAAATCCTCTAAATTGTGTGTTATCATTGACATTTGTATTAAACAGTTGAGTCAGGTGGACCCCACGTCACTGCAGCAGCCTTCAGAGTCCATCACCCTTCCCTGAATCACAGCTACAATCCCAGACCATCTGTCAGCTGAAGGCCCAGCCCCTCCTCCATGGCTGTCAATGCACAGCCTGGCCTGAAGCTCCCCAGTGGCCAACAGCTGGTCATCGCTAAGCTCAGTGTTGCCCTGTGCCCACTGCCCAGACGACATACAGACAAGCAATTTTCCTGCCCTTTGGGCCTTTAGAGTTTTAGATCCAGGGAAGCCGGGCGGGGTGGGGGGTGGGGGGGCACAGGAGCTTTGTGAAGGCAGCGGCTTGCATCTCTGAGAGGTACAGGCAGACAGCGGGCCTGCCTCATCCTCCTGGAAGGCAGCTTCCTTCTGGAATGTTTCACTGGAATTCTGTGCTCCACGTAATTCTCTGAAATTCTCCAGTGCTGACACGGTCATGACGGTTTCCCATAAATAGAATGGATATAGCCTATGCACTTTGCGTGATTCACTAAATGTTTGAAGTAATTTCCTACATTGAAATAATAGACCATATGAATTCTGCTAAATTGTCAAAGGATTTCTTCACTGCATTAACTTTATAGAAAGATAGTGAGATTTAATTGCACAGCCAGGCACATATGTTTACTGTATGTTTTATGGCCAGGGTATATATAGTTTGGGGCATAATGCTACCAACACTGGGGCTTTTGGGTCCCCCAAGATAGCAAGAGAGAGGAAACCCCAGAGACACTTCCAGACAGACTTCATGAAGCTTATGCTTGTGCAGGAGGGAGGCAGCACAGTGGAAAGGAGGGTCCCCTGAACTGACCCCCGGGCTCTGGTCTGTGTAGATGCTTTTAAGAGCTGGGGACAGACTGGGCTTTTTGAAAAGGTGGGCTTGTGGGGGGACCTGA
>PVKM010026062.1:0-19557 GCA_004027735.1 Carollia perspicillata | reverse complement strand
AAATACCTTTATCAGGGTGCATTCAACCATGCAAATGTTTATTTAGCATCTTTGAAAAATACAGTAGCATGTCTTTATGGAATGCAAAGGGGAACAAGAGACAAGGCACTTACCTTTCTTACAATCTAGAGGAGGAAATGATGTGAATGCAAATAATTTTGTTCCAGAATGAGATTAAAATTTTATGTGAATAAAAAGATATAATTATGAGGGAATAAACCTTTATATAATTAGAGCATTTTGACATGATTTTTCTTTTTTTTTTTTAAGGTGAATTTGCCACACAGACATGTCTCCAAGGAAAATTTGGGGAAGAAATAGGAAGTGATCAGTTTGGAGGCTGCATTATGTTTCATGCTCCTGTACCTAGTGCTAACATGGTCACTGGAAGAATAGAATATGTAGAGGTAAGAGGCATTATTATTAAATCACGGTGGCTTTCCCAAGGTTACCCACACAATGAATGTGCACTAAGTTCATGCTGTATGCCGGATGCTAGTTATAATTGAGTAGATTATACTCAATCTACTGTTTTAATACACCTTATTACTCACCCATTTAATGATGCCGAAATGTTGTTTCTCTGTTTTTCTCATCCTTCACATTAAATTCATAAGCAAGTTGAATTGTATCCCCCAGCAGGCCTCTGCCTTTATCTCCTGTGACTGCGCCCCTGGCTCATGCCACGCAAACCACAAAGCTTCCTGGTGTCCCGTGGTCACGTGAACACATTCCTGTCTCAGGTTCTTTGCACTTGCTCTTCATGCTGCTTGAAATGCTCCTCCACCAAATATTTGCATGTTTTACACTCATTCACTCAGCTCTCTTCGCCAATGTTTTCAGAGAGAACTTTCTTCAACATCTTCATTTGCAATAGCTGCCCAAATCCCTGCTTTCCTTTATTTATTCTTGCTCTCCCAACATTAAATCTACTTTTTATTTATTTTTGATTTACCCCTCTAAAACAAAACTAAATTAGTTGAGAGATTTTCATCTTACTGGTTTTCTGCTGATTCCTCTGTAGCTTGGAACATCGCTTGGCATATAGCAGATTCTCAATTGATTATATTTGGTCAGATATATAAATGCATTGATAAATATGCAAGTTATCCCCAAGAGATTTGGAGTCCTGTGTATCTTATTTATGTTCAATCTGTATAATCAAGGTTTAGCATAGTTTTTTTTTTTAATCACATATTCAGGAGAAGGAAGGAAGGGAGGGAAGGATAGGAAAACTCCCAAATCCATTAAACTGGGCACTCTTCGACAGCAAGCAAACTGTGGAGGTGATAGAGTCAAACCTGCATTAGTGAAAGTCCCCTGCTCCTAGGATATGTTACTTGTGACACCTGAGATATAGACTGAGGAGGTCGCCAGGGTCAATCTGTGTATTAAATGTTAGTAGTGGTTAATTTTGTATTTTTGGATGGAGAATGGTGCCCTTGGATACCAGGTGCCCTTGTGTTGTATTTCCAAACCTCCTGGGATCGTACTTTATACACACGCACTCAGACGCACACAGTCACACACACTGGCATCCACCGCATTGGACTGTTAGATTGTAGACTTGTTGAAATAAAGTACCACAGAGTGGTTAGTAAGAGCAGCAACTCTAGAAACAGACCAACTTGATTTTAAATGAGTTTTATGACCATGAACACAATACTCAGCCTTTCTAAACTTCAGTTTCTTTGACTGTAAAATGAAGGTAATGGTAGTGGCTTTGTTTTGGGGGGAACTCCCAGACTCAGTTCTTCTTATTGATGCAGTGAAGAATTCCAGGTCAGCAAGCCTACTAGCGTGCAAGCCAAGTTAATTAGTGCTAAGTTCTAATAGGAAAGCAAAAGCGAGGGTGGCCAGAGCAAGGTGGCCAGAGGCTGGGTAGCCAAAAGACAGTGGCCAGACAACTGGCTGGCCTAGGGCCCCCCAACCCCCTGTGCCAAAAAGAGCCGAGAAGCCAAGCTCCATTTTCCAAAGACTTATATAGTTAGTGGGGTGAGGTGAAGAAGTTACATTTTGATTGGCAGGTAAAGGAGCCAGCCTTCCCCTGGGGAGATGTGACTACCCAAATGTAGGTATGACTGGGGATCAGTGAGCCTGAATCTTTATCTTGCTTCAGATTCTATTTGTTCATTTTGCACATGTGACAGAGGGCAGGTAGTTAACCAAAGTAGTTTTATGGGTTTTTTAATTTGGGCACTGTAGTCCCCCTCCCCTTCTCCCTTCCAGGCCTTGAGATGAATACACAGTCTCAACACTTTTCTTTTCCCGGCTAGTAGAGATGATAACACAGACTTTCAAGGGCTCCCTGCACTCCTATACTTTCTTGCTCAGAATGCCTGGCGACCACATGGAACACGGCTCAGAGCTACTGGGTCAACAGTAAGACATGTCCGTGAGACATATCAGGCACATGCTAAGCATTCAAGAAGTGTTTCTTCTTATAAGAATAAAACTGAAGAATAAAAGAAGTCTTTTAAGAGGTCTTATTTTGCTAAACAGCAGAAGTTTCATAGTAAACTGAGGTAAAAAAAAAACAGAACAATTACAGATGGCTTTTATTTCTTCATTAATTCATTGGTATCAAGTATGGGTTGTTATATAATGAATGAAACAAGGTGGGTTGGAGGCCAAATATTTTCTAGTGGCAAACATGAATAATATGGGAGATATAAATGTATTCATAATGATTAATATAAAGGTGGAGATTATTTTTGAGCAAGAAAATATGAGCTAGATAGGCTCTGTGTTTATGTGGATCACTAAATAGTCATGATTTCTGGGCGTGACAGGTATTCCATGCGGGCCAGGCCTTTCGGCTGGGGAGATACCCAATACATTGGCACCTGCTGGGAGATTTGCAGTTTAAATCTTATGTAAGAGGCTGTGCGATTCACCAGACCTATAACAGAGCTGTTACTATCCATAACACACATCACCTTCTGGTTGAGAGGAATATTATATATGATATCAAGGGAGGAGCATTTTTTATAGAAGACGGTATTGAACATGGCAATGTCCTACAGTATAACTTGGCAGTATTTGTACAGCAAAGCACTAGTCTCCTGAATGATGATGTGACCCCAGCGGCATTTTGGGTAACCAACCCAAACAACACCATTCGGCACAATGCAGCTGCTGGGGGCACCCACTTTGGCTTTTGGTACCGAATGAACAACCACCCTGATGGGCCATCCTATGACCGAAACATTTGCCAAAAAAGAATTCCTCTTGGAGAATTCTTTAACAACACTGTTCATTCACAAGGTTGGTTTGGACTGTGGATATTTGAAGAGTATTTCCCCATGGAAACAGGATCTTGTACTTCTACAGTGCCAGTCCCTGCAGTATTTAATTCACTCACTACTTGGAATTGTCAAAAAGGAGCTGAATGGGTCAATGGAGGTTCCCTTCAGTTTCATAACTTCGTGATGGTAAATAATTATGAGGCTGGAATTGAGACCAAGAGGATCCTGGCTGCTTATGTTGGTGGATGGGGTGAAACCAACGGAGCAGTGATTAAAAATGCCAAAATAGTCGGTCATCTTGATGAACTGGGAATGGGGTCTGCATTTTGTACAACAAGAGGCCTGGTTCTCCCATTCAGTGAAGGCTTGACTGTATCTTCCGTACGCTTTATGAACTTTGACTGTCCCAGCTGTGTGGCCTTGGGAGTGACATCCATCACTGGAGTTTGTAATGAGAGATGTGGAGGTTGGAGTGCAAAATTTGTTGGCATCCAGTATTTTCACACACCAAACAAGGCTGGCTTTCGATGGGAACATGAAGTGGTACTGATCGATCTCGATGGTTCCCTTACAGGTAATTTATAATTTCTGATAAAATGCATTGGAAATATGTATGTGCTAACACGGGGCTGAATTGTCAAAGCTGGCTCACCTGAATCACAAATTTTATTCAGTACCAAACTGTACTAATGACTTAAGAGTATGGGTCCACACTAGGCGTAGATGAGACATTCTCTTCTGGAAGAGCTCTAGACCACCAGATGTGCCTCCAAATATGTCTTTTCTTTCCCTGAATTTTCACCTTGGTTTTGCATTAACAACAAATTTTGAGCAATATTTATGGAAATATTGATCAGTTAATGACACAGATAAGAAACTTCTTATGCACCTACCCAGACTGTTCAGTCAGTCATGGCCCACATGTGTGTAAATTCCTGTTTTATTTACATAAGCAATGTAGACAAACTGGATATATTCTGGTAAAAGACTTTAAAGGGAAGTAGTAATTTACAGAACTAACGTTAAAGTTATTCTTTTCCAGTCTAATTTATGAATTCAAATTAATTCAAGAGATATGTTAACTAATAACATTTTTTAGCATTGCAAATTCAAAGTATGTCACATTTTAAAAATATTCATAGCTTCTAGAACTGAGTGTCTCTACCAAATTTTAATGATAAATCCCTGGCTAAACAAGATAATGAAGGTGTTTGTGAAAGAGAGATTCTGCATAGTATTTTAGAAGAGAGAGAAAATTGACAAATAAACCTACAGATATTAACAATTTAGCTTTGAAAGACTTTGAAAGATGGAAGAAGATTCATCCAGACTGACTCAAACAGAAGATTAAAACAAACTGAATTCTCAGCTGTATTTGTTGACTTCTGCATCCCATTCTAATGGTGGCTTTAAGAGGGAGAACATTTGGATGGTTCTAATGTATAAAACTTTGTGTAACCTTATTAGTTTATGTATTTTATCTTGGATTTTTAGTGTGAGTTGGCAGTCCATCTTCTAAGAGTACAGACTGTATGGTAGACTGCGGAGTCTGACATCTTAGCCAAGTTACGTATCCCACTTCCGATCCCCTTCTTTGGTTCTTGTGGGAGCTTCAGCTCCCATGTTTCAGTCACATCCACAACTAACTCCCTGACCAAGGGATCCACTGAAAAGCCTGTGTAGGAGGTCCCCTGGCCCCAAGCCTTTGAGATTTTATTAGTAGTGCAATGGTCACAGCACCTTTACGTGGCGGATAGTTTGGCTCTTCAGTTTTAAAACATGAAGTAGGAAACATGCTGATTGTGCTCGTGTCCTAGGTCACAAAGGACACACTGTCGTTCCGCACAGCCCACTGCTGGACCCTTCTCACTGCACGCAGGAACCTGAGTGGAGCGTTGGGTTCCCTGGGTCCATCTGTGACGCCTCTGTCAGCTTCCACCGCTTGGCGTTCAACAAGCCGTCTCCAGTGTCTCTGCTTGAAAAGGATGTGGTTCTCTCAGACTCTTTTGGTAAGTGGGATAGAATAGTTCAAACCACTAATTTAAATATTTTCCTCAATTTTCATCATCACCCTGCTTGAGTTGTCACTCATTTTTGAGAACATAGAGAAAAGCATAATATTTACATGTCAGAAGCCAGGCAGGAAACGTTTACATTCAGAATGGGTGTGTGAAGAGAATCAAATAAATGCACGGACCAGGATGATACTCTGCTGACTAAGGAACCTCTAGCCGATACTATGACACAGAGCAGGAAAGTTGACATAGCCCTTGGAGCAAGACAGTATAAATGTCCCATTGTTTCTGCTACTAAAGGCAAATGCTTTTGATTCTTTGCTGATTGAAATGAGGTGGGTGAGTATTTGCTTGGCCAAGAGCTGCATACCAGGTGCCAGACTGTTGATTTACTGATATGTTTCAGGAAAGATACGGTACCTAGAACATCAGATGAGCTTGACTGAATTAATTTGCTGTCATCATTAATGACTCATCTGGTATTTGCACCAACCAAACAAGCAAGCTAAATGAGAATGTGGTGGGAATCCTGGTCTTTGCACCTCTCAGATCTCTGACCATGGCTGTATTATCTGCATTTCCCCCCTGAAGGATTTGGGATTGCTTTTATTTTATTTCTGTATGAGGAGCTGGGGAGGCATGGTCCCTATGGTGTTCACTCAATCTTTCTTTCCAGATTTTCCCTCACAACCAATGTGGGAATTCTTTCAGATAAATATTTCTATTCTCATTATACCTGGCCTACTCTGACTGGCTTAGATCCATAGATCCATCTTTATTTTTCATTCAGCCATCATCTGTCTAGAAGTTATTAGTTAAAATATCTATCAACAATTAATCCATTCTCATACACACTGTTGTGATGGACTGCAGATTGTAGGAAATAGCAAATGCATGAAAGTATCAAAGATTGCTAAACAGATAATTACCAAATATAGGTTTCTACATTTTCTGCATAAATCTAAATGATGTAGCTTCTTGAAGGATACTATGTAAAAGTGTAATCATTAACACATAACAAGGAACCATAAGTACAGAAAGATTTTATCAACAGAGTCCAAGTGGACTCATTATTAATTTAGCGTATTAAATTATAGTATCAACATTAACTATTTTTCTTCAGTATGTTGCAAATACTTTCATAATGTTACTTAAAAACACTATCAGCATTTCCACATTTAATGATATTCCACATTTAATATCAGCATATTCCACATTTCCACATTTATAAGGTAGAAACTTGCAATTCAAAACTAAAATCATGCATCTCAATATATGACCCGTGAGTTTGAAAATGTGTAACATGATTAAACCAGTCACACTATAGCTGCTAAAATTACCTGTGTCAAGTCCATCAGGACATTCTGGAATTCTGTTATTCTACTCCATGTTATCAGACTGCCTTATTAAAATATTTCTCCTAGGAATTACAACTTCTTCCCTTCAAATAGAGCTCTATATCTGTTCTCACTATACATTCTGGAACTGGAGAAACAACCATAAGATGAACAGTGGCCCCACTGGACTCATTGTGAGACTGAGCAAAGATGCAGTCTGTCACCTGGCCTTCTAAAGTTGCCCTCCAGCTGGTAGACTATGTTAGCATGGTGGCATTTAGGGTGCGTGAGGGTTAGCACCAGTTCAGAGCCAGGATCTAAGAACACTCAGAGAGTCTGGATAGTTTCCTCTCTTCAGTACGCAGTAGCCTGATAAGTGGCCACAGGTTCCTTCCACTCGTGGGTTGGGGGAGAGGGGTGATCCCAGGCTGTGAATTGGTCTGGATCCAGGAAATGAGTATGAAGCAGCAAATTTCCACTTGGATAACTTAAGTTAGATGTTGATCTCCTAAGATATATACAATTTTTCTTCCTGCATATGCCAAACATCACTATAGTGTGATGCCCACTTATCTTATTTTTAGGAGCCCAAGATCAATCAGCTATCACCAGAGATTCCTGCAGATCAGAACACTCTGGTTATTCCTCTGGCCAATAGTTATTGTGTTAATTAAATCTCCCTCTATATCTGATGGTCAAGTTTCCTTTCCCGCCACTTTTGGATCCCATTTTTCTTACTGAGATCAGGGAACCTGGTGTCCTCACAGCATCTTCCACCAGCACCTCCAGCATCCAGAGAACAGCCACTGTGGAGCTCTTCAAAGGGCTAACAGGAGAAAGGCGCCGTTACCATCTCCAGGCCTGAAGAGATGAGGGGAAGGAGCCATCACATGAGCTGAGAGACAGAGGGAGCTGTGTGAAGCCTGACAGGAGCACCCTCTGGTTTCGAGGTGCAGGAGAACCCCTACTTCCCCGCAGGGAGAGTCAGGGAAGTGCCTTGATTTCACTTTCCTCCTTCCTTGGCTTCTCCAAATCCAGGGCTGACAGTGGACAGTGGATCTGCAGGGGAAACAGTAATCTTTTATTACAACAATGCACATAAGCCATTAAATTTCACTGAAAGGGTCATACACCTACTATCTGAGTAATAGTTATACCCACTGTCTCTGTGGCTTAATGACATAAGCCCAGAAGCCATTCCTTTTCTTCTGATAACTAGATACCCAAAGTACAGCAACATTACTTGAACTTTTAGAGACTAAGTTACAGTAAACAGTATTTTAAACAGAGTGCCTATGAATGTTTTCTTCCAATTAAAAACTGACAGGCTAAAATAAAACAAAACCAAAATAGCAAAAATGAATAAAGTTATTTTATCTTCTGTGACAATATTTTGTTATTTCCATTATCGTGTCATAAAATAGTTACACTGAAACTTTTCATTATTTCCCCAAATACTTTAGCTATGAGTAGACAGAACAAACATATTTTATAAAGCAGGGTTTAAGATAATTTTGCAGAAAACCCAGAAATGTACAACCTTCCTGAGTAAATTATTTTAAATATACAACATAACAAAGTATATCTTTATTAATTTTAAGCAGTAATATTTAAATATTTAAAAATCTCATTTTGGGGAGTTGGTGGTAACTTTAAGGGGGGGCTTGTTTGTTTTTGCTTTTGGATTCAAGAAATCTAATATTTCTGAACTTATGAGATTATAGATTTCTTGTGAAATAACTTTGTGCCATTTTTCCTACTTCCTCCAAAAACTAAGAATTTTATTTAATTTTTAACCTGTGAACACCATGAGGCCAAGATCTATGAATTTACTTTCACCAGCAAAGCTCAACACAGGACATTGCACATAGTAGGGACTTTGTTGGTGTTGAATTACAATGGAATGAGTTGTAGTGCTCACACCGAATTGCAGAGTAGAAAAAATGTCATACCAGGCAATTTGCTTTATAAAGTGACATAAAAAAATAAATCAACTTTCAATAGGTAAGTTTGACTAATTTTATTTTATCTCCATTAAAGTAAAAAAAGATTTACTACTAAAAATTAGAAACAGAAAAAAATATGTGTTTTGATCTTACAAGTACACTAAATGAATCAAAAAGTTCAACAAGTTTACTAAATAAGTGGAAAATAGTGTTTGGCATAACTTTACATATATCTTAATATATCTTCATCAAAGCATCTCACACATGATGATATATCTCTATGTAAATATGTGTATGAAGTTAGACCAGATGGCCAATTATTTTGAGATACTCTTCATGATACTATTTTTTAAATATCAACTTGAAAGAATTTATGTTTCAGTCCAGAATGCTTAAAATCAAAATACTGAAAAAGATTGTAGCCAAAATATTAAGATGAATATAAATAACTTCAAAAATGAAAGTTAGTTTTACTTATAAAACTGAATTATAAAGAAATGTAGTGTTAGAATATAATCCCATGCACCCGCAAACTTCAGAGTTTAATTCTAGCAAATATAGGGGGAAATTCTAGAGGTTTTAGATGATTTTAATTAGCTCTTATATAAATCAGCTATTGCTTGAGCACAGACCAACCCCAAACACAACAGCTTAAACCTGCAATCATTTATTCCCGCTCACATGGCTGAGGGCTGGGTTGGTTGACCTGAGCTGGCTCAGCTGGGAGGCCCTGCTTCAAGGTGAGGATCCATTGTGGGCTTTGCCCCTCCCCAAGGGGTGAATTCAGCTTGCTCCCGGTGTGCTCACAGCAGGGCTCAGGCTGAAGGGAGAGTGCGTGCCATGGGGAACCTCTTCTCATTGCCAAGGCAGAGGCTCAAGCTCCATTTAATGAGCACTTTTCAAGCCTTTGAATGTCCATTCATTCCACTAATATCCTCTGGGGCAAAGAAGTCACCCACCGTCAACGGGGCAGGGAAGTCTGCTCTGCGGTCAAGGAGGGGAGAGGAGTGAATATTTGTTGAATGACCCAAATGATCATATTGCTTCTAGAACGTTGCAGTCTTCTGGAACAGTGTTTCAGTGTGCTCATAGCCCTTTCAAAACTGACACTACTTCATAAGCCTAAGAATTAATGAACTTGTTCCCCTTTGACATTGGGATTTATTTATTTAGCTATTTATTTATTTATTTATTTATTTATTTATTTATTTATTTATTTATTTATTTTTGCCTTATCTCCCAAATAAAAGAGATGGCAGTTTATTTTTTTATCTTCCTTCTAGATTCTTCCTGTTAAATTTGTAAGGGAAGTGGTTACAAATTTAGCATAAAATTTAATCAGAGAGGAAAGGGAGAGGAAAATATTTAAAATCTCAATTTGGGGAGTTGGTGGTAACTTTAAGGGGGGCTTGTTTGTTTTTGCTTTTGGATTCAAGAAATCTAATATTTCTGAACTTATTTCTGGAGCTCTTCAGAGATCCAGATCTCTGAATTGAGATCCAGATCTCAATTAATCACAGATCTTTTCTTTATGTTGTAAGGGACCTTTTCAGATCTTCTACTGAAAATGTCAGGCATTTTCTCATGACCAAAAGCATAACTAAATTATCTAGTTTTTCCTATAACAAGTAGTTCAGGTTCCAGGTTTGTCACTCTCAAAATTCAGGGTGTCATGACCAGGGTGTGTGGGAGGTCTGGGTGTGACCTTGCTCCTTAAGAGCTCTACATCAAACTCTTCACTCACCCTCGGTATGCAGATTTGGATTAACTCTAACAAAGATGCAGAACTTATGTTTGCATACATCACAAATCAGTGCTTCTGAAGAATTAAGTTCTTAATGGTAGAAATGGAATATTTTAGATCAATGCTATTTAAAGGACTGAATGAATATCTTTAAGCATTTCTGTCATAGTAGTTATAATCATTACGTTTCCATTTTTTTCTTTCCTTAAGGAATAAAGGCCCCATCTCAATTCAAAAATCCCGAGTGGGAAACCATTTTACGTTTCAGTTAAGTGCAGTGTTAAACAGTAACACTTGGAACATAAACAATGAAATGCTATACTGGGGTTGCTAGAGACTTCCACAGACTGGACCAATAATTACATCTGCATTTGCCCATGAAGGAGGAGGAGTTTTCTGGAGGTCGAGATTGCGATGGCTGGTTTGTTTTCTGTTCTCCCGCAGGCACAAGCATTGTTCCCTTTCAGAAGAAACGACTGACTCATATGTCTGGATGGATGGCTCTGATTCCAAACGCAAAGCACATTAACTGGTATTTTAAAGGGATGGATCACATAACCAACATATCGTACACATCAACGTTCTATGGCTTTAAGGTAAGCGTAGAGCTATGAAGCTCATCTTCTAATAATTAAGATTGAACGTCATTCCATCACAGGGCACAGCCTCGTCCTTAGACCAGTTGCTTGGCCCACAGTGCCCTTGCCTCACATACTGACCTGTTCAAGCCCTGCACCCGCTCCATGGCCCACCGTAAATCTGAGACAAGCCAGATCGAGCATCCTTATGTAAGAGTCAGCAGTAAGCAGTCTTCCTGCCATATTCCCACAGCAGTGAACTTGTGCTCGGTTATTATTATCATGGCAGCAACCAACATGTAGTGCTGCTTAGGATGCTTCAGGCACCAGTTAAGGGCTTTATAATTTGTTTTATTAAATGTATCAAACACTGAAAATTATAGAAAATAGGCCAAGTTCTATTGTGCCTGTCACCCATCTCTACCTGAATCTAACATTCTGTGAATATATACTTTTGATTTTTTAAAAAATAAATATTTTAGATGAAGTGGAAGTTCCCTCTATGGTTTATGGCTTGCCTTGATCTATTCCTCACTTTGTATCTCTGAGGGAAACCAGTGGCCTGAATTGGGTGTTTCGTCTCTTCCATCCACATTCTCATACCACATATGTGCAGCTAAAATAAACAAAAAACAGAAAACCAAAAACCATAGTGCTGTTGCATTGCTTTAAATGTTTTCAAACATTATAGATATAAAACATTTTTCTAAATATATGTATATATGCATGTTTTGTGATTTATTTGTATATATGTGATTTATTTATATAGAAAGAGACTTTTATTGCCTTAGTGACAGAGTTAGCATTATTTCTGTAGACATATAAAATGCTAATAAAATATAAGTGCAAGATTAAAAGAACTGAAGCCAAAACTTGTCTTAATATATGGGCTAATTCTGCATCATCAAAATAAATGTATGTTATGCAGGGTATTAAGATTTAAAACAAGTTGCTTTTTTGTAAACTTTTATAGGAAGAAGACTATGTCATCATATCTCATAACTTCACTCAAAATCCTGACATGTTTAATGTTATTGATATGAGGAATGGCTCTTCAAATCCCTTAAGTTGGAATACTAGCAAGAATGGGGACTGGCACCTCGAACCAAACACCAGTACTCTGTATTACTTGGGTGTGTATTCATTAGGCAGAAGTGCTTATTTTAGCCCATGCTGTATCTAAAGGAGAAGAAAAATTGCTCTATGGGAAAATGTGTTATACAGTACCCTAAATATAGCAGGATTTAAAAATGCTTGTTGAATGAAAGGCCCGGAGACAAAATTCATGCTGGAAATAGCCTTGAGTTGAATTAAAAACTTGCATTTTATGTTTGGAGATAACACAAACACTTTTAATTTAAGTGGCCCCAAAATTAATTTCATAGAATTAAAGGAAATGAGAACCATGGAAGCTGTCATATATTTTGTTTGCATTTTTATAATTTAATTATTTGTGGATATCTTTTTTTCCAAGATATTTTGACTATGTGCTTCTCCATAAGACATGCAGTTAATCAGAATTTCTTCATATATATTCCATGCATTTGAATCACACCAAGTTACTATTTAAAGAATATATTCAAATTGCTGTGATTTTGTTTACATTTGAGTATTTTGGTCATCATGTTAATTTGCATTGCTTTACTTGACTTTCAGTGTCAGGGAGAAATGACCTTCCTCAAAGCCAGCCCATTTCTGGGACCTTGGATCCTGAGGTGAAAGATGTCATTATTAATTTCCAAGCTTACTGCTGCATTCTCCAGGATTGCTTTCCTGTGCACCTCCCATCAAGAAATCCAGTTCCCAGGAAGCGACCAGACACATACAAGTATATAGACCTTCTGATTGTTACTACCTTCACTGGCACTTGACATAATGCTTTTAATACATCACTCCTGGGTGAGAAAATAATGTCCCCCATGGGCACAGTGTCCCATAGGTCACCAAGCACTTCCACTCTCATTACTTCATTTAAGCCTTATAACCACCCTGATGAGAAAATGGAAAAATCTCACAGAAATTATATGTGTGTCTCAGACACGCAGAACATCAGCTCTGATTTATTAGACCAATCACCCTGTTAGTCTAGTGATTCAGATCTAATGTTCTGAGTTAAGGTGGAGTCCAATGACCTTAAGTGAATTCCCTGAGATCACAAAACTCCTTGATGGCACAGCCAGAACAGCAAAGTCAAGGCATCACAATAACGATTCAGTGGAAGAAAATGTGATTCAGATTATGGATGAAAAGGAAGTTTTCTTCAATGAAGAAAGAAACTGTTATATGGGTAGTTGGGTATGTTACTAATTTCACATATTAGCTTGTCTACTTAGTGAAAATAAAAACTAATTTTCATTTTGTCATCCTCAAATCATCTAGTATAATGCTACACCCTTAGAAGATAGTCATGAAATATATAGAGATAATACTTAATGGAACTATTTTTCTTTTGTTTTCAGCTTATGGTCAAATGATTCTTTTTGGCAAGCATCTCGGGAAAATAATTATACTGTACCTTACCCAGGAGCAAATGTGGTTATTCCTGAAGGTAAATACGTAAAGAAGTAAACTGCTTGTGTTCATGCAGCATTAGGATAGATGCCGCACTGTAGTGAGCATTCCACCTTTACGGAGCACACCTTAGAGAAGAGCACACGTATGGGTGGGTTCTGTTACCGCATCCTGGGGACCAGGCCCAGCCTTCTGGGTTTTATGTGAACTTAAATCTGAATACTAACACTATGGATTTTCTGGGAGAGACAAGAATCAGTCCTTGTGTGGAAAAGGCAAACCAGGACTCACTGGTAAGGTTGCCAATGCTTTATCGAAAGGCTATAATCTATGGATTATATTCCTTATATTAAAGTATTGTTTCATAGGAACATGGATTGTAGCAGACACAGATATTCCACCAATGGAAAGGCTCATTATTTGGGGGGTTCTGGAATTGGAAGATAAACATAATGTGGAAACTGCAGAGTCTTCTTACAGACGACTTGTTTTGAATGCTACCTACATATCAGTGCAGGTAAGAGTAAGGGCCTTATAGCTTTTTAACTAAATTCTAGAATATTGGAAACCTAATGAAGAATTATAAGAAAGCATATTCAATTGATGTGAATAAAAAGTGCAGCTGGCTGTAGCCCATGAAATGTGAGTTCATGTAAATCTAATATAGGTCTACTCGTCTCTCCTTCATATCGTAGACTAAACATTCCTTAAGGGGTGAATATCGCACTACTTTTAGTGTGAGGTTTGCCCATTTCCAGTCCTACATAGGGTAGTTGTGTTATTATAAGGTACAGCTAAGCTCACAGCTTGGTCCATCCAACAAAGAATCCCCAGAAGCTCCAGAAAAAATTAAAAGGTATTAAGCCTTCTTTTAAAAAAGAAAACAAAAAGTATTTTTTGAATGAATATACATGGAATTAAGAAAACAAACAGATTAATAAAAATATTTCAGCTATTTAGAACAATAACTTCATTCTCTTGGAAACTTCAGATGGCCTTGATCATGTAACAGTTGAATCAGTTTAATTGTTCTGCCAGTCTTTTTTATCCTTACTTAAAAAGCATGGCCTAACCAAAAAGCTAGTGAACACCATTCAAAAATAAAAGTGTGCAGTAGCTTTTCTTTGGTAAAATAAGCTTTTAATGTTTTAAAAGTGTATGATATTTTAGTTACGTGTGTGAGCTTTGAGGTCAATTGAATAGTTACTTCACTGTTGAATAGTTGGGTAACCTTGGGTAAACAATCTGACTACTTTTAGCATCAGTTTTCTTACCTGTAAAATGAGAGTAATACCAATTCATGGGGTTAGTGTAAAGGTTAGGGGGTACAACATACGTAAAGCTTTACACATTACACCTGACATAAAATGAGCAAGCGTTTAGTAATAGCTACTATTATTAACAATGATGGCTCATAAATGGCGTAGCTTGGATGTCAGTAGAGGAGTATATTTTATATATGCCATATTATTTTAAAATCCAGGGTGATCTGTTCAAACAGCACTAGTTTAGGTCTTGAAAGGTCTCAGTTTCAGGTCCAATTTTGACAGTAAGTAGATGTTGAGTTTGACCTTGTAAAAATCATTTAAATTGCCTAACGCATAGTGAAAGGATTAAATTCAGGTCACTTACAGTTATAATACTATCCTTTGTATAACAGAGTTTATTCATTTTTGCTAGACAAGACCGCCAGTCTTCCTAATTCTTTTTTTATGGGGGAAATTTTTTCTGCTCAGCTTCTAAGTATGAACAATTTTCTGCCTCACTGCAGGGCGGTAGATTAATCGCTGGCTGGGAAGATAAGCCTTTTAAAGGCGAATTACAGATTGTTCTCAGAGGAAATCACTCCACTCCAGAGTGGGCCTTTCCAGAAGGACCAAATCAAGGGTCAAAGGTCTTAGGTATGTGTCTCCAGATACTAAAAATATCATTTATAACAGTTTAAAGATATACTTTAAAACACATAGCACCGAAGTATTGTTATCAGTTCATGATATTGTGGTATCAGACGCTTTTACAGACATTTATTCATAGTAATGAATTATAAAAGTGGCACAGATTTAAAAAATTGAGTCATGTCACATTAAAATAGATATAGATGTGTATAGTTTAAATCCAAATGCAATTAATTACAAAACTAACATTAACAAATCTCTTCATCTGCATATTCTCTAGTCAGGTTTTCTTCATAGTCTTTCTTTTATATGAGCAATAAACTGCTCATACTTTAGTGAGTTTTCCCTAAATGGTAACTTTCCTACATGTTATTTCATGTCTACTATTAATAATCAGTGGGCAGCTGACAACACAGTCCCCTGACCCACAGCTTTTCCTGCCCAGTCGCACTTATATGGCTGTTGCTATTCTTCTTTGAGCCTGGAAAGCAAAGGGCCTGAAAAGATTCAGTTTGGCCACAGTAAATAACTGCTTTTATTAATATTACTGCATATTTATTTAAAAGACATACATACAATCATGTGCTGTAATACCTTTATTGTACAATTGCTAAAATAGTGGTGATCAGTAAATAAGGGAATAAAAATATCTTGAGATTGAGTTAGCTCTCTCAAGACAAATTCAAATCTAAAAAAAAAAGTCTCAGGGAAGATAAATTCAGTCTTAATATTTTTTCTTTGGTTTTATGTCTTCATTTTTTATTTCAAACAACATAGAACAACATCAGAAACAAATATGTATCTTTCTAATTGTATTTCCCTCTTGAGGAAACTAGATCGGGTTAGTTAGCAACTTTTACATGTCTTTTCATGTTTTTTATCTATGTCTATATTCACTACATATATATAATGTAGTATTGCTCCTTTTACAAAACATGGTCAAACTAAATTTACTGCTACACAGTTTTCTTTTCTCTGTTAACATATTATGGATATCATTCCAGATCAATACTTACAGATAACCTCTTCCTTTCTATAGTATATCACATGATAGTATTAGTATATTATAATTTATTCCATCTTTCTATTGAAGTAAAATTTGATTAATTCTGGTTTTCTAAAATTTTCAAATATTGTTGAAGGAAGCATCTTCATTCATATATCCTTGTGTGCTGGCTTTAGTATCTACAGACCAGATTTCTAGAAGTGAATCAAAGGACCACGGCCCTGAGCAGATACCCCAATTGACTTCATTCCTTCTAAAATGTTCAGTTGCTCAATAAAATATATCAATGATTGATATCAGCGCCTAACAGTACTGTGTGGTGAATAAATAGAAGTGTGTTTTTCTCCTGCAGGGGTGTTTGGTGAACTAGATCTTCATGGAATCCCACGTTCGATATACAAAACTAAGCTCTCAGAAACTGCAGAGGCGGGTTCCAAAGTCCTGTCTCTGGTGGATGCTGTGGACTGGCAGGTAGAGGAAATACTGTGCGGTAGAAAGTGAATACCCACGATTGGTCAACTTAAAAATGTTTCTTATTTCTCATATGATTAACCAGATGAGAAGTGTGTATTTTTGCAATTAACTTATATTCAAAAAGCTGACCTGATAGCAAGCATTTAAAAATTGTGGTCTCAAAGGCCCCTCAGAATGTATTAAAAACATCGTGTATATATTAGTTATGATGGGGAAATGTAAAAGTTCTGGGGTAAAAATATTTATTACAAATTTCTGCAAAACAAAAAAGTTAAATACATTTTATTGTTATCTTGGTTCTCTCTTTACTTCTAATTGTGATTTTACATGTTAAACATTTGGAAAGAAAACAAATCCTGATAATCATTGATATTCAAATAATGCCTGTGTTAAATGAGAGATGTTGGTGAAATGAGTGGTGGCATTTCCCATTCCTGCTGTACTCACAGGTGTGCCTAGGCCCTAGATTCACATCTTTTATAAACACTCTTTTGAATGCCGAAGGGTCAGTGAAATGGGTGGATTCCTTTTCTGTGCTCTCAGATCTCAGCCAGTTCCCTTTCACTGAGAAGGAGTTCTTGAGTCACTGAACAAAGAGATGCTTAGTCTGAGTAAATCAAAACAAATCATCAAAAGGGGTTGGTGCTCTTAATGTCATTTAAAGTTGGTAAATGAAGATTTATTGGGAGATATTGTAATCGATGTATAAGAAGTTCTTATTCATGATAGTTGAGGTGTGTTTTTTAGAAGGTAATGAAATAATTTCAATATCCCTATTATTTGTCTAATATTTTTATTATTTATCCAATTAATATTTTCTGCATATTAATTACCCAATGAATATTTAACCAAGTGTCAGTCATTTTCCAGACAGAGGATTCAGTTGTGAAGAATCATCAAACTCTAGTGGAAATTACGTTGGGGTGGAAGAAGCAGATACTAAATGAACAAATAAATGTGTGGTAATTTCAGATTATAATTTGCATGATGAAGCAAATAAAACAGGTAGTGTGAGAGAGACAGACTGCCACGGTAGAGGGTGGCAGATAACATTAAATAGGGTGGCCAGAGAAGGCAACTCTTAATGGTATGGTGGGGTTCAGGGTATACTACCCCAAAATGTTAAGTTTGTGACTTGCTATCCCAAAACCTTGAATATTTTAAGATGAAGGAATTTGAGAAAACAGCCTGTGCTGGAAGGACTTTGTAGTTTCCCCTGCAGCAGGTCATAAAACCTTCACTTGTGAGATACCCTCACTATACCCGATGAGAAGACCATCCTTATCTCTGAAGACAAAGGGACACAGAGGGAAATGTGAATGAACTAGTCTTGCTAATTCTCCTAGTTTATTACACTGAACTGTAGCCTATCACATTTTCCTACTACTCGCCACTCTTCATCAAACCTAGCACAGGAACACTCAGGTTTAACAATTTCTCCATGAAGGAAATTTCTTCATTTCCTTATGAAGACTCCCATTCACGTAAAACTTACATTAAATAAATGTATATGCTTTTCTCTTATTCATGTTGTTTGTTACGGGGTCTCAGCCTAGAACTTAGAAGGGTAGAGGAAAAAATGATTTTTTCTCCCCTGCAGATACATTGGACCAGAGACCTGGATGACCGGAAGGAGTCCGTCATATACAATGCACAGATTCTAACACTTGTCTTGCTCTTTCAGTTTTTCCTTCCCATCTTTCAGGGATATAAAGTGATGATAGTTAATTATGTTTTTTTAAATCCTGGGAATTTTTTTTAAGTTTTAAAGAATATTGTTCTGATCAATTTTTAATAAAAATATGACTTTATTATGTATTTATTTTTTCAAATGGATAGCCCATGATTTTATTAAATGACTAAATCTTGGTAAAATTGAACAAAATGCTGAGATAATTCAAAATTTAGAATTCTTAATGTCAAACAAGAGCATATTTATTTTAGAGACATAAATATTTTTCTCTTTGATAATACCATGATATGAATCAGATATAAATTAAATTAGAGTTGTTAAGTAGTTGTTGTTAAGAAATATAATCCTGTTTTTAAGATTATTCTTGAATTTGGCACCTGAATTTTTCTAAGGTGGGAGAAGAGATTGTGATAACAACCACAAGCTATGATTTCCACCAGACAGAAACCAGAAGCATCGTTAAAATCCTGCACGATCACAAAATTCTCATTCTCAATGCTACCCTTTCCTACACTCACCGTGGTAAGTGGTTGTTCTTTAACCAAATAGGTATGTAATTAAAGGGTCTTGAAGTATTCACATTTTAGTGCTTTCCTCTGTAATTAAAATTATCTGATGAAACTCCTCACAAATGTTTTGGAAGAGCATTTCACTCAGACTGGCTCTGGTACCCAACGTGTGCTACTATTTCTATGTTGGCTACGAAGTGTCCCTGCTGTAGGCCTTCGCTCATGCATTCAGCAAATATTCAGCAAAAATCTCCTGCATTGCAGTCTCTGAGGTATGGCGGCACTTCCTGTTTTAGGCAGGCTTCTCTAGATGACCATTATACACACTAAAATTTGAAAACCTTTGATCTGAGAGCATCTTTGTCCTGATTGGTTTCATTGACACATTTCTCGGCTGTAACTGAGGAATTTAGACAAATTTAAACAAATTTGTTTGTTTAACAGGCTGAGGCATTTAAACAAATTACAACCAAATGGTAAAACCAGAATTCTCCAGAGAAGAAAGAATTAGAGTCAACGGAAGACCAAATTTCAGCCTGTAGGATCAGGCCTTCCCTGCACCCCAGCTTTCCCCATATGACATGCTACCCCCGTATGACAG